>DF363017.1:10265-41851 GCA_000787875.1 Solanum virginianum
CAACTCTTTGTTCCTGAAGTTGGGGCTTGTTACTGATTTCATTCAAATCCCTTGGGTTCGACAACTCAGCTCTTTTATCAGGGCCACTATATTACTTGTGAGACCATATACATTTGCGTGTGCTGGGGACCAATAAGTTTTTGGCGCCATTGCTGGGAATTTGAAATGAATTGGTTGATTATCTGAGTAGTTTTGTTTTGTGTTGTTCACTATATTTGATCTTAGTGGTGTTGTTGTGCAGGTAATAGATTAATAAGTTGGAAGATCGGGATTCCTGTATTCGTCAATCAAAGAGGCTAGCAATGGTTTTATTCCAAACATCGTCGATTGAACTGATCGAGCAGGAGGATCAAACGGATAATAAGGATGAAGTTAACCCTATTGGAGAGGACATAGAGGAGAGTAATGCACCTGCATTGCCAGCACCCACAGCTGCACCACCGACACCGAGGCCAGTAAGGGAGGTGGCAATCCCAAGAACCACCAATGTTACGAGCTACTTTATCAAACCTGAGCCCGGTGGTCGGTGGGAGCTAAAACAGAACATAGTCTAGCTACTGCACTATACTGCCAGTTCACCGAGCTACCATATGAAGATCCACAGGTCCATCTTCAAAATTTTTTTGAGATTGTTGATACCTTCATTCCTATGGGAGTGAATAGTCACTATGTGAGGATGACCCTGTTCCCCTTCTCACTGTTAGGGGAACCCAGGATGTGGGTACAGATTGAGCCACAAAACTCCATTACATCTTAGGATGATTTGGTTCGTAAGTTTCTCACTCGGTTCTTCTTATCTGGCAAGACAACCAAACTCAGAAGTGAGATTTTGAGCTTCAAGCAAAGGATTAGAGACTATATCAATCTTGGGATAAGTTTATGTTCAACCAAACTCAGAAGTGAGATCTGAGCTTCAAGTAGAGGTCTGGGGAAACTCTATATCAAACGTGGGACAGGTTTAAAGCTCTCTTAATCAATTTTCCACACCATTGTTAAGCTAATAAAGTACTGGTCCATACCTTTATTGAAGTATTGGAACCCAATACCAAGATTCTCCTTCATTCAGCTGCAAGAGGACAGGCATTGGAGAAGACATACGATGAATTATATGCTCTTCTCAATAGGATTTCTCAAGCAAACCTAGAATGGAATAGAGGATCCAGCCGATCGACAGTCCAAAAGCAGGCTGGTGTGTTAGAAATTGATGCAATAATGAGCCTGCAGGCTCAAATAGTGGCTATGCAGAACATGATGACTATAAACTTTAATAACTTGGCTTTGGATTTACAACAACAAGCACTGCTAGCAGTAGGTCAGCAACCAACCCCCTTTAATATGGTACAACAGCAACAAACTGGTTGGTGTGATATTTGTGGGGGAGGCGACCACATATAAATCCTGCGAAGCTAATCCAGAAGCAATAAACTTTATGGGAAATGATAATAAAGGTGGTTATCAAGGGTTCGGGAACACATATAACTCGAATTGGAGGAACCACCTAAATTTCTCATGGGAGAGGGTAGGTGGGGGGAATCAGCAGAATCATGGACCACCTTAGCCGAGACCACAGAGTGGTAATGCTTATCAGAATCAGCCGATAGTGCAGCCTTCAAGACAGGCCAATCTAAACATTATGACTGATAGTGAGGTGTTGAGACAAATCTTGGTAAACCAGAATAGGCAAGAAGAGGAGATTCGAAAGAATAAGCTAGAACTCTAGAACTTCGAGAAGTAGTTGGGACAGCTAGCCAGCTCAATAAATTTTAGGCCTCAAGAGGACCTCCCTGGTAACACTGATCCCAACCTGAAGCAAGTAAATATAATCAGCACCAAAAGTAGAAGGCCCATGACTGAGTTGGTCCCAAAGAAGAAGAACGGGGATAACAAGAACAATGCATAGAACAATGAGGCTGGCAATCCCAGCCCTAGCACTGATGTGGCAACTCCACTGCCAAAACCTCCTCCTCCATTCCCACAGAAGTTGAAAAAAAAAGAAGGAGGATGACTGCTTTTAGAAATTCATTGAGCTACTAAAACAGGTACAAATTAACTTACCCTTGATTGACATTTTGCAAGGAATCTCGAAGTATGCCAAGTATGTCAAGGACATTACTGCAAACAAGACCAAGTGGGCTAAATATGAGACTGTGGCACTTACTGAGGCTTGTAGCTCCAAGATTCTTAATAGATCACAGTTGTCAGCTAAGCTAAAGGATTCAGGGAGCTTCACTATGCAAGTAACCATTGGGAGTTGTCTGAATGCAGGGGGCTTATGTGATTTGGGGCAAGCATCAAACTCATGCCCAACTCTTTGTTCCTGAAGTTGGGGCTTGGAAGGCCGAAGCCCACCACCATTGTGTTACAACTGGCAAATCAGTCCATGGCTAGGCCAAATGGTTTTATTGAGGATATCTTAGTCTAAGTGCGATCTCTCATCTTCCCCATGGACTTTGTCATCCTGGATTTTGAACCAAACCCTGAGGTCCTATTTATACTTGGACACCCGTTCCTAGCTACTGGAGGGGCGTTAATTGATGTTATAACAGGAAGGCTCACCATGAGAGCCCATAACAAGGTGGAAGTATTCGAGGTCTATAAAGCTATGAAGCTATCGGTTGCATATGAAGATCTGGCAGCCATCACCATGATAGACACAATAGTTGTTGTGAGCCAAGTTGAGATCATAGACCCACTAGCCAGGGCATTGTTGAATCAAGGGCTAGTGGATTATGCTAAGGCTAAAGAAATCGAGAGTGTGTTGAACACTCACAAAATGAGTATGCTCAAAAAAATGGCTGAGCCATTAAATAGGGTATTAGGACCACCACCCAAACCCTCAGTTGAAGAGGCTCCTCAGTTGGAGTTGAAGCAGTTACCTTCACATCTTAGGTATAAATTCCTTGGTGAAAATAATACATTACCTGAAATCTTGCTTGCTTTATTTATTGTAGCCCAGGTAGATGTTACTGTGGAAGTCCTAAAGAAAAGAAAGAGAGCAATGGGTTGGCAGATGCCAGACATCCATGGTATTAGCCCAGCCTTATATATGCACAGAATCTTCATGGAAGAGGGTCACAAGCTAGTGGCAAAACCACAGAGAAGGTCAAATCCAATCATGAAGGAGGTAGTAAAGAAAGAGGTAATAAAGTAGTTGGACGCAAGGATCATCTTCCCCATCTCAGACATTAAATGGGTAAGCCATATACAATGTGTTCCTAAGAAAGGAGGGATGACGGTTGTCACCAAAGAGAAAAATGAGTTGATTCCAACTAGACCAGTGACGGGGTGACATATCTGCATGGATTACAAAAGGTTGAATGATGCCACCAGGTAAGATCACTACCCAGTGCCTTTTATTGACTAGATGCTAGACAGACTCATTAAGCAAGAGTACTATTGCTTCTTAGATGGGTACTCGGGTATAACCAGATAACCATTGCACTAGAGGACCAAAAAAAGATAACCTTCATATGTCCATAGGACATATGCTTTCAAATGCATGCCCTTTGGTTTGTGCAATGCACCAACCACCTTCCAAAGGTGCATGATGGCCATATTCCACAACAAGGTGGAGGACTTCGTGGAGGTGTTCATAAATGACTTCTCTGTCTTTGGTGAATCTTTTGAGAGCTTCTTATAGAATCTAGATAGAGTACTAACAAGGTACGAGGAGACTAACCTTGTTCTTAACTAGGATAAATGTCACTTCGTGGTTAAGGAGGGCATAGTCCTAGGCCACAAGGTATCCAAGCGAGGGTTAGAGGTAGACAGAGCCTGGTTAAGGAGGGGATAGTCCTAGGCCACAAGGTATCCAAGCGAGGGTTAGAGGTAGACAGAGCAAAGATCAAAGTGATTGATAAATTGCCGCCACCGGCGTCAGTCAAAGGAGTCCGGAGTTTTTTGGGACATGCAGGGTTCTATCGCAGATTCACTAAGGACTTCTTGACTGCTTTTAGAAATTCATTGAGCTACTAAAACAGGTACAAATTAACTTACCCTTGATTGACATTTTGCAAGGAATCTCGAAGTATGCCAAGTATGCAAAGCCATTGTGTGCCCTGTTGGAGATAGAGGTACCCTTTTACTTTGATGACTCTTGTTTCTAAGATTGCAAAGCTATTGTGCGCCCTGTTGGAGAAAGAGGTACCCTTTTACTTTGATGACTCTTGTTTGCAGGAGTTTGAATTGTTGAAAAAGAAGTTGGTGGAGGCCCTAATCCTGATAGCACCTGACTGGGAGCTCCCATTCAAGCTCATGTCTGATACTAGTGATACAGCAGTGGTTCGGTGCTAGGGTAGTGCAGAAACAAAATGTTCCACTCAATATACTATGCCAGCAAGACTCTGGATGTAGCACAAAACAATTACACGGTTATGGAGAAGGAGATGCTGGCACTAGTGTATACATTTGACAAGTTCAAACCATATTTGGTGGGAACCAAAGTTGTGGTGTTCACAGACCACGCGACCCTAAAGTACTTGTTCAACAAGAACAATGCAAAGCCACGACTGATCAGATAGATCCTATTGCTTTAAGAGTTTGATATTGAGATCAAGAATTGTAAGGGAAGTAAGAATCAGGTTGTTGATCACCTGTCCTGTCTAGAAACTGATGCTCACATAGGCGAGTAATTACAGATTAAAGAAGAGTTCCCTGATGAGCAGCTACTAGAAATTGAGGTAGAACAACTACCATGGTACACAAATATAGTGAACAACTTGGTGAGTGGTGCATTCCCCCTTGATGCTACATATCAGTAGAGAAAGAGGCTGGCTCATGATGCGAAGGCATATATTTGGGATGAGCCATATCTTTTCAAGCAGAGGATAGACTGCATGGTGAGGAGATATATTTTGAAGGAAAAGATGAAGAAGGTCCTGGAGAGATGTCATGCCTCTCCTTACGAGGGCCATCATAGTGGTGAAGGACAACACACAAAGTGCTACAGTCAAGTTTCTTTTGACCTACCCTCTTCAAAGATGCTATTCAGTTCTCTATATCCTGTGATGCTTGCCAGAAGACTTGAGCTATATCTCGGAGACATAAGATGCCTCTAAATAATATTCTGGAGGTAAAGATCTTTGATGTTTGGGGCATAGACTTCATGGGGCCATTCCCGCCATCATTCGAATGTCACAATATCCTGGTAGTTGTTGACTATGTTTCCAAATGGGTAGACCTAGCATCCCTTCCAATGAATGATGCTAGGGTGGTGAGCAAGTTCCTCAAGATGAACATCTTTACTCATTTTGACACTCCAAGAGCCATCATTAGTGATGGAGGCACAAATTTTATTAACCAAATAGTGAAGAATCTTCTGGAAAAGTATGGGATCATGCATAAAGTGGCTACAGCTGATAACCCACAAACGAGTGGACAAGTTGAGGTGTCAAACTGGGAAGTCAAGCAGATATTGCAAAAGACAATGAATGTTACTTGAAAAGACTGGGTGGTCAAGCTTGATGAAGCTTTATAGGCATACCAGACAACGTACAAGACCCCAATAGGCACATCCCCTATCGATTGGTATATGGTAAGGCTTGTCACTTTCTAGTCGAGCTTGAGCACAAGGCATACTGGGCGATAAAAAAGTGGAATCTTGACCCAGAGCTCACGGGCAGGAAGAGATTGGAGCAATTGGAGGAGTTGGATGAGATTAGGCTCTAAGCCTATAAAAATGCCAAGCTCTACAAGGAGCGAACTAAGAAATAGCACGACCGACACATCATCAAGTAAAACTTTGAGCCAGGACAACAAGCATTGCTCTTTAACTTTCATTTGAAGTTGTTCCTAGGGAAGCTGAGATCCAAATAGAGTGGACCGTACGTAGTGGTAGCAGTCACACCTCATAGGGCGGTAGAATTGAAAGATGTGATCTTAAAACAAATTTTTTTGGTGAACGATCAGTGTGACAAACACTACTACGGTGAGGACATAACTCAAATAGAAGAGGCCATTGAGTTGGTCAATGATGAATGAGCTTATGGTGCGTCGTGCCACGATGGTAAATCAGGCACTGCATGGGGGCAACCTGTTGTGAGGTAATAAGATTTAAGTTTTTATTATTTTATTTTATTAAAAAAATTAAAAATCAGATCTCGCAGCAAATTGTGCAAAATTTTGCACAAGTACAAGTTCGCGATGCATCCGTATCGCGGACCCTGTGCTGCTTTCTGCAAAATATTTTGTCCTCAATTCCCAAAAATTCGTTGGGTATTTGTTTTTTGTCTAATCCACTAGTTTTATTGTTTTAAAGCATATTCAGGTGCTCGGGGAATTTCACGGGGTCCGGAGAGAAAAATAATTAATTTTAGGAAGCTCCGGATAGTGAACATCTGCGACAGCACCGCGATGTGGATCCATCGCAGGTGGCTACTATTTTTTCATGCAAAGAACATAAGTCTAGGTCCGCGTTCACTCCACGATGTGGAGGCAATGCAGACCTATGTTAATTTGTCAGTGTCCTGCATGGCCCCGCTCCCTTTTAAATAACCCAAACTGATTTTTCTCCCATTTTTACTCAATCCCTCGACCCCAAACCATTCTCTTTCAATTTTTCTCTCACTTTTCTTCCCTCTTTCATCCAAGTTTCAAACAAATTTGCGTCGCACATCAATTGTGTCAATCATTGCATTAGAGCCCATTCTCCACACAAGGTATGTTTTCTCTACTTCAATTTTGCTTGATTTTAATGTTTCAATAGATGAAATCTTTCATGATTGGAAGTAAATTTGAAGTGGGTTATGTGGTTTGACTTTAGTTATTAGTTAATACTTGTGGGAGTGATGAATTTTGGGTGAATTTGTTGAATTGAGGGATTTTGTGTGCTTAACTATTAAAGGTGCTAACCCTAAGCCGAAAATTATGGGAAAATTGGGGGATTGTGTGTTCTTGGCCTTGTATTATGCGTGTTGTGATGTTTCTATGTGGAATTCTCCAAATTTTAAGTGTGGGGTTGAATACACGATTGTTGGGGGATTGATTTGTCTGAAATGGATACTGTACTTATAGGGTTGAACAAGTGACTGTTGAAGATGGTGGTTGTAAGTGTTGGGGTGATTGTGATTCCTTGAAATAAGGGGGATTATGTTGAATGGTCGGTTATGTAGCTCGTATGACTTGGGGAAGTCTGAGTACCTTCGCCATACGGGCTTGAATCTAAGTGTGAGGTCGTGGGCTTTGGTATTTGTGTGTTGATTGTGTATTTCTATGTGTTTACAGGTATCATGTCTTCTCATCCATGTCGATCCAGCCAATCTAGCAGGGCAGGGGCTTTTAACACTAGAAAAAGGGCCCGAGATATACCACAAGTGCCCCACGCTTCAGAAAGAAGAGGCCAACATGTCCGGTTTGAGTCTAAAGCAGTTAATAAGGAAGGGAAGCGATGGTATAAGTCTCATAACAATACTAAGTACTACCTGGACATCCCCATCGATGTTGACTCCTTGCGAGATGAGTACCCCCAGATTTTGAACAGTGCTTGGAGCTTGGGCTGGGTTTCTTATTCCAAGAACCCCCCTTGTAATCTCAGCTTGGTGTAGGAGTTTTATGCCAAAACGAACAAGGAGCCGCGAACCTAGTTAGTCATCATCCAAGGAATGGGGGTAAACATTTCTCCTATTTCTATTAACAGGATCCTTGACACTCCCGAAGAGGTCTTAGCAGGGGTCTTCCAGGAGCTATACCTTCGCCCACCTTACCAGGCCATCTGCCACACTTTTGTCGAGCCGAACTCCACAGCTATATGGGCCCAACATGCTGAAAAGGTCTATCACCTATCCTTCCTTTTTGCTCACACGATAAAGAAGGCGCAGTTTAGGTCAAACTTGTGACCCACTCGTTCTTTCTAGGACATCATTTCACTAATGTCATAAGGGATCATATATGTCTCACCTATGCGCTGATGACAGGAATCGAGTTTAACTTACGTGCAATTTTTAGGATGGCTATGAGGAAGGCAATGACCCACAAATGGCACAGGTATGCCTTCAGGGGCCTCATTACTCAATTGTGTTGTATGACAGGAGTGCCGGAAGAAGAGGCCAACTATTGCCCTATCATTCTGGCTCCCCTATGTTCTCACAAACATTAAGGGGCCTGATGTGTCTATGGGTCCAGTGCTCACCACAACTGAGAGAGCCCACAGCAATGAGCTGATTATTGCCCACATCTACGATTTGAGATACTGAGGCACTGGACTGGGGGTCGCCCCTCTACACCAGAAGAGATCCGGGATGTCGAGGTTCACTACCCACTCAATAGCCATGCTAAAGTAGTGTTGGGCATTGGACCGAGGTTCATAGAGCCCGTGGAGGATGATGTACCCACGGATCCAGGTGAGGCACATGATGAGTCCAACTCAGAGGATGGGGAGATAGCTGACAATCCACAGTCTATGTTGGGGGTGAGCCCATTCTGCCAGGGCCCGATGAGTGAGCAACATGATTCCCACTTCACAAGTTTCGTATGGTTAGCACAGAGGGCAGTGCTAAGTTTAAGTATGGGGTGGGGATTAATCTGTTGATTAATTTTTGGCATGTATTAAGACTCTTTTTATTTCTTAGTTGTGTTTATCTTATGTTTATGTTGGCAACTGCTGTTATGTTTAGGTTGTTTATCTTTTATGTTACTTTAGGTCTGTAACTATTAACTATTTTGTGCATGGATGTTTGAACGTTAATACTCTTTTGATGCAATGATGTAGTAGTAGTAAATTGTAGGTGCAAATAGTAGTAGTAGTCATAGTCAAGTGATGAGGGCCCTATGATGGATGGATGACGACCGTCCTAAGGGCATTCGTCGAATCGAGTATCATTTAGAGTGTGGTAGTTGTACAAATGAGATCGACCAACAATTAGAAGTTGACTAAAATGGGTTGACTAAATTTTTAAAATTAGCTAAGTTTGAAAAGTTAACTAATTTGCAAAATATTGACTAAATTTTAAAGAATTGACTAAGTTGAAAAAGTTGACTAAATTGAAAAAAGTTGAGTAAATTTGAACTATTTTGCAAGAGTTTTACCAAAAATGAATTATAGTAATAATCCTAACACTAAGAAAATCACCAAAATAAAAATTAACATAAATGAAGACAAGGTTGAGGAAATAATTAGATTAATAATAAGAGAATAATACAATTAAGTAAAATGTTAGAGTTAGTATCAAACAACAAGTATATCAAATAATGTAACAAATACATAAAACGAAATAAAACATAGATTCGGCCAGGCAGGCCCAATCCTCCCCCTGTCCTGTTTTCTATATTTTGGGCCTTCTAGACCCATCAGAAATCTGCTGCTGCTTTTGGGCTTTTGGCCCTATATTTCTCTGTCGTGTATTCCAAATGTATACAGGTGTATATCAATGTATATACATTGATTTTCAGCTCCCAGAATCTGTATATCAGCTTCTAACATGTGAATCATCCCTCCCAATTCCAGAAGTTTGACCCGAAATGATGTTTGGGCCTCCATTGCCCAAAGAGGATACAAATGAAGGAGATGAGCCCATGTAGGACTCTGAGGCAATTTTCATGAATAGAACAAACAAACATACATAAGTTAAGATCCATGATTTCAATACATGAACTATTAATATACATATGATGCAGTCTAACAATAATAAAAAAAAAAAGCAAACAATCAGAGCTTTGTTTAAGGAACCAAAACAGTTATATACCTAAAAAATATGACAACTTGAAAAAGGTCGCTTTTGGATTCAAACATTCCCTATGCTCTTGAAATTTAATAGTAACAAACAAATGAAAGACTTGGAAACATGAACAGTTAATAGACTGATTAAACATTTTATTCAAATATAAAAGAGGGTAAGTAATGAGCATCTAAACATTTGATAGCCATATACATCACTTATTAATGACAAAGGAATCATCATTGAGGAAAAATAAGAAAATCTCAAATCAATGTGGACAAAATTACAGGAACAGACAACCTTTCCACTTCTTAAAAAACCAACAGGACTTAAGGTAGAAGTGATTCAGCTGCTACATTACCACATGAGACTCTTTTCAACAAGAAATACTTAGAGACACACTAAAGACTTAACTCTTGAAACATAAGAGAAGGGTACGAATGAAACCAATGAGACTGAGGGGGATTTTAGAGTGTTTGAGAAAGTTTCGTCAACAAACAGAAAAGAGAACTTAGTCATGTGATAAGCCATGGTTAGTGTTCTAGCATTGAAACAACATTCATCAATAACTCTTGCAAACTGTCGATAAAGCTAACTAACATGCCAAATAATGATAGCTTAGAATCCATAAGGAAACAACCAGAAGCCATACTTGATACCAAGACACATAGATGTTCATTAAGTCATAAATGCAGACTCGATTGAAACAATGAAGCAGCAACCTAAGACCATGATATGCTCGAAAACAACAAAAACTGTAACGGAGATACAGGGGTAGAATGACAGTGAACTCAACCTAGAAAATATGTTCACAGACCATCTTAGAATAGCACAAATATCCTCAGATTAGAGATTTGAACTCTCGAAAACAAAGAATGGGAAAATGAGTTGTCTAATACATAACAAGATACAACAAGAAATCCCAGTGATTGTGCATTAGCATTAAATAAGAAGGCTTTCCAAAAATCAATTAAGAACCTCAAACAATCATGATATTAGGTGCTCTCAACTTAGTAGAAATGAACATGACTAAACATTAACACAACAAGATAACTCCATTCATCACTACACATCGATGTTCAAACAAGAAGAACACAGATTAAACTAAGAATACTTACCTCTATTGGAGCAGTGACTGGGACTCCAAATGAGCTAACAAAGACTCTCACACCAAGAAATCATGCCTACGAACCTCTTATCTTCAGCACTGGACCCTTTTGTTTTAATAATCTTAGAGTAAAACATGGAATTCTTTCCAGAAATTGCTTCCTCTTTAATGAAAGTTTTTTTAGGATTTTTTTAAATGATGAACAGTTGTAGCAATTGATTGAGGTTTTTTGGGGTTTTCAGAAATCAACCACCGCTACTTCAAATTGGGGAGAAACGGATATATATAGGGACTTCTAGGATTCCAAAATAGGGCAAAAATTAGGGTTATTTTTTGGGATTTCAAATCCAAAATTTCCCCAAATTCTATTCTATTTTGGAATCCAGAAAATCCCAAATGATTCCTCAATCAGTTGGGGATGGTGAGGTAGACGGCTCGATAGTGAGCAATGAAAATGAGTAGAGCGAGATGTAGCCACGTATGTATGGAGATATGAAGGGAACGTTGGGAGAAAATTTCATTTTGGCATTATCTGGGTTGCTAGCTATTCTGTTGGTGAAGAAAAAGGCACATAGGGAGAGTGTGCAGTACGCGTAGAAGGAGAAGGAAAAGAAAAGGGAAAAAGGGGCAAGTGGGGTCACATGAGGGTATATATAATATGTATATGTATAATACGCTGAAAGGGAAAAGGGGTTGGGCCGGGTTCTTCATTGTTTTGGGCCAATATCTTGGTCCAAAATTAATTAAAATGGGTTCAAAGAAGGATTGAAAAAAATGGGTTCAAGGGGTAAGGGGATTTGATTTAATAATTGCCCAATTCGATTGCGATTTCGGCTGATTAAATGTAGTCAAATTGAATTTGATTAACTAATTTGTATATATGATGAATTGATACAAATTAATTGAAGAGCCTTTAATATTGTCGATCTGAAATAATTAAATTGCATACATGGACAATGAAATGGACCATGATACTTGTCACAGGCTGTTGAGCCGCCCATGGAAAGCTACTGGGTTTACCCATTAGGCACCAAATCGATAGTGCACATTGACCATAAAATTTATTTGAGAAAATATTTTTCGTATTTTTGGAAAGGCAATTATTTCAAATCATTAAAAATTAAAGAGCTCAATAATTAATTCATATTGTAGAGGGTAAAAATTGGATGTCAACAACTATCACTTTCTTTGGATATGATCGATGGAAGAGATCATGGACAAAATTTTAAAAATTGGCTAAGTTTGAAAAGTTAACTAAGTTTACAAAATATTGACTAAATTTTAGAGAATTGACTAAGTTGAAAAAGTTGAATAAATTTGAAAATTGACTAAATTGATAAAAGTGACTAAATTTGAACTATTTTGCAAGAGTTTTACCAAAAATGAATTATAATAATAATCCTAATACTAAGAAAATCACTAAAATGAAAATTAACATAAATGAAGACAAGGTTGAAGAAATAATTAGATTAATAATAAGAGAATAATACAATTAAGTAAAATGTTAGAGTTAATATCAAACAACAAGTATGTCAAATAATGTAATAAATACATAAAATGAATTAAAAAATAGATTGGGTCAGGCAGGCCAAATCCTCCACCTGTCCTACTTTTATATTTTGGGCCTTCCAAACCCATCAGAAATCAGCTGCTGCTTTTGGGCTTTTGGCCCTATATTTCCCTGTTGTGTATACCAAACGTATATAGGTGTATATCAATATATATACACTGAATTTTAGCTCCCAGAATATGTATACCAGCTTCCAACCTGTGAATCATCCCCTCCTAATTCCAAAGGTTCGAGCCAAAATGATGTTTGGGCCTCCATGGCCCAAAGAGGATACAAATGAAGGAGATGAGCCCATTTAGGACTCCGAGACAATTTTCATAAATAGAACAAACAAACATACATAAGTAAAGATCCATGATTTCAATATATGAACTATTAATGTACATATGATGCAATCTAACATAAAAAAAAAAGCAAAAAATTAGAACTTTACTTGAGAAACCAAAGCAGTTATACACCTAAAATATGATAACTTGAAAAAGGTATCTTTTGGATTTAGACATTCCCTATGCTCTTGAATTTAATATTAACAAACAAATGAAGGACTTGGAAACATGAACAGTTAATAGACTGATTAAACATTTTATTTAAACATAAAAGAAGGCAAGTAGTGAGCATCTGAACATTTGATAGTCATATACATCGCTTATTAATGACAAAGGTATCATCACTGAAAAATAAGTAAATCTCAAACCATTGTGGACAAAATTTCAAGAACATACAGCTTTTCCACTTCTTAAAAACCAACTGGGCTTAAGATAGAAGTGATTTAGCTGCGACAATACCACATGAGACTCTTTTCAACAAGAAATACTTAAAGACACACTAAAGACTTAACTCTTGAAACTTAAGAGAAGGGTATGAATGAAACCAATGAGACTGAGAGGGATTTTAGAGTTTTTGAGAAAGTTTCGTCAACAAATAGAAAAGAGAACTTAGTCATGTGATAAGTGATGGTTAGTCTTCTAGCGTTGAAACAACATTCATCAATAACTCTTGCAAACTGTCAATAAAGCTAACTAACATGCCAAATAACGTTAGCATAGAATCCATATGGAAATAACCAATAGCCATACTTGATACCAAGACACATAGATGTTCATTAAGTCATAAGTGCAGACTCAATTGAAACAACTAAGCAGCAGCCTAAGACCTTGACATACTGGAAAACAATAGGAACTGTAATGGAGATGGAAGGGAAGAATGACAGTGAACTCAACTAAGAAAATACGTTCATAGAGCCTCTCAGAATAGCACAAACATCCTCCAATTAGATATTTGAACTCTCAAAAACAAAGAATGGGAAAATGAGTTTTCTAAGACTTAATAAGATACAGCAAGAAATCCCAGCGACTGTGCGTTAGCATTAAATCAAAAGGCTTTCCAGAAATTGATTAAGAACCTGAAACAATTATGATATTAGGTGCTCTCAACTTAGGAAAAATGAGCATGACTAAACATTAATACAACAAGATAACTCCATTCATCACTACACATCGATGTTCAAACAGGAAGAACACAGATTAAACTAAAAGTATTTACCTCTACTGAAGCAGTGACTGGGACTTCAAACGAGCTAACAAAGACTCTCACACCAAGAAATCACACCTATGAACCCCTTATATTCAGCACTGGACCCTTAACAATCTTCGAGTAAAAAAATAGAATTCTTTCCAGAAATTGCTTCCTCTTTAATGAAAGTTTTTTTAAGATTTTTTGAAATGATGAACGGTTGTAGCAATTGATTGAGATTTTTTAGGGTTTTTAGAAATCAACCACCACTACTTCAGATTGGGGAAGAGTGGATATATATAGGGATTTCTAGGGTTCCAAAATAGGGCAAAAATTAGGGTTATTTCGAATTTCAAATTCAAAATTTCCCCAAATTCTATCCTGTTTTGGAATTCAAAAAATCCCAAATGATTCCTCAATTTGTTGGGAAAGGTGAGGTGGATGGCTCGATAGTGAGCAAGGACAATGGGTAGATCAAGATATAGCCACGTATGTACGGAGATATCAAGGGAACTTTGGGAGAGAATTTTATTTTGGCGTTATTTGGGTTGCTAGCTGTTCTGTTAATGAAGAAGAAGGTGGATGGGGAGAGTGTGCGGTACGCTTAGAAGGAGAAGGAAAAGAAAAGGGAAAAACGAGCAAGTGAGGTCACGCGAGGGTATATATAATATGTATATGTATAATATGCTGAAAGGGAAAAGGGGTTGGGCCAGGTTCTTCATTGTTTTGGGCCAATATCTTGGTCCAAAATTAATTAAAATGGGTCCAAAGAAGGATTGAAAAAATGGGTTCATGGGGTAAGAGGATTTGATTTAAAACTTGGCCAATTCGATTGCGATTTTGGCCAATTAAATATAGTCAAATTGAATTTGATTGACTAATTTGAATATATAATGAATTGATACAAATTAATTGAAGAGCCTTCAATGTTGTCGACCTGAAATAATTAAATCAATTATGAAATAATAACTTCTAAAATAAAACTAAAATTTATTTGAGAAAATATTTTTCGTATTTTTTGAAAGTCAATTATTTCAAATCATTCGAATTAAAAGCTCAATAATTAATTCGTATTGTGCAGGGTAAAAATTAGGTGTCAACATACCATAATAGTAACTCTAGTGCTAACCTTGTGATGAAAGTGTGCCAAGAGTGAGTGAGCAAATTGTGAGTCTCTGTTGCGATAGGTTTTAGAACTTGCCTGGTATGTAGATTGGACTTGGTAGGAGTTGAAAATAGAGGAGAGGATCTAGGCATTTCTTTGTTAGCACAATGGTGTGACACTATTATATCCTCCTAATGAAAATATCCTTAGTTAGCCCTTTCGAGCCTTAGCCTTTTCTTTGATTAGCCACATTTCAAGTTGATTCCTTTTCTTTGGTCAATTATCCATGTTTGATCCAAATTCCCTTGCGCTTTAGCATGATGACTCAGCAGAAAGGAGACTTGAATAGACATCCAAAGACTGAGCTATAGTAAAGTTTTATTTGAAAAAAAAAGTATATATTCCAGTCAACTAGTGCTGATTCGCAATGCCTCCACATCACGAATGCACACTGGTATGTTAAAAAAAATTATACAATGTGTCTTCTTATTTATAGTTTATTATTGTATTTTGATTGTATTATAAATAAATTGGAGTACCTAAAGTGTTGTAGAGTAAAGAGGTAAAAAAGGGTGTTGAGTTAAGGAGGAATGAAAGTGATGAAAGGAAGGAAGTGGAGTGTATGCTATGAGCGCTTGGGAATTAAGCCTTGTCAGCCATATTCATAAAAGTATCCCACCAGCCCACAGCCGACATTACAACCAAATAAGGACCTACGTGATCCTCTAGGGAAAATCCCAGCTAGGTCTAAGTATACATTATGGGCAAGCCTATGGAAGCTAGGAGCAACATGAGACATCTTTTCGGAGTGAGAGGGTTTAATTCTTCTTAGTAAGGGCATATGATCATCAAAGGTCAGTTACTAGACGAACTGTTAAATATTCTGCATGAGTATACAACAAGATAACTCCATTCATCACTACACATCGATGTTCAAACAGGAAGAACACAGATTAAACTAAAAGTATTTACCTCTACTGAAGCAGTGACTGGGACTGAGTGGATTCTACTAAGGGTACTGAGAATTGTTCACTATGGTTCAAAGAGTTCGATTGCATGATGTTTGTTGTACATATTACCATAGGGAGTCGTATGTATGCATGTGTCTTGATTTGTCCGAGGACGGACAAAGCTCTAAGTGTGGGGTGGTGATCTTAGGCGTATTTATACGCCTAATTAGCCAAAAATACTCATAAATAGAGACAAGTTAGAGGGTAAATCCATAGAGTCTAGGTATTTTAGTGTATTGTTCTCTTATTTTGCTAACACAGGGCCAAGTGTGCCTGTTGGTTGTGTTTTTTGCAGGATTTTGCTCTCATTGTGAAAGTTCGGAGTTACACCCGGATTTGTAGAAAGTACACAACCCAGGATTCGGAAGATAAAAGTTAATGGAAGTAGCAAAAAGACCAAAGTCCACATCGTAGGCTTGGGACGAAGTTGTGGAAGCTGAAAAATGCAAAAAAAAAAAAAAAAAGATGCGAAGCTAAAAATGTGCCAAGTCCGCATCGCGGACTTGTGTAAAAGTGTCCAATCAGCAAAATAAGCGAAAACCCACTACACACAAGGGGTCCGTATCACGGACCTAAGGATAAGAAGCTGAAAAGTTGAGTTATAAGATTTTTAATATTATTCTATCATAGACTTTAGGTTTTCATACTGTTTTTACGCAAGAACAATAGTAGAGACGACAGAATACCTTTTTCGAAGGTTATTTTGGTTAGTTTAATCTTGATTCCTTGCTTCTTAATGTTTTTTAGATCATTCATGGTGTATTTCATGACTATGAGTGGCTAAGTCTCAGACAATATTTAATTCTTAACTTTGGACATCAATGAATGGGTTCTTTCGATTATTCCTATGCTATTTTTATCGATACTTTATAATCTGATCAACTAGGGAGTAAATTAGTTGTTCACACTGAATTCGAGAGATATTGGAGTGGATATAATGTAGTAGTATAGGTAGCTTGTTTGTCTAGGAAACTAGATTGATTCGTGTAAGGAAGACCAGTGACAATTACTCTTATACCTAGCTCGGTCCAATATATGGGAAAATAACTGTAATGCATTTTTATAGGTCTATCTATCCCCCCTCAATGATGTAGTTAGGCAGTCAATAACAGTAGGCTAGCAGAGGCGTGCAACCCTGTTCAGGTAATTTAAACCTCGTGAATTAGTAAACAGGTCCCCAACCACAGATAAACATTGTTAAGACTAAATAGAGTCGTTAAGGCTACAATCTTGGAATTGCTTGTTAATTGATATCAAGACAGTAAAAATCAGATTAGTTTAGAAGAAATTCATTCTTTGCATTTATTTTACTTATATCTTCACATCTTTTTCCCATAAGCACCATAAATTTGATAACTGAGATTGGTTGCAGACTTCATTCAAATCCCTTGGGTTCGACAACCCGGCTCCTTAATCAGGGCCACTGTATTACTTGTGAGATCATGTACACTTGTGTATACTAGGGAGCAACAATGGTCACCTTTTTATATCATCATTTCAAATTTGAACAATTAAATGAATTGATGTCCTTGAAAATATTGCATTGAATGGTCACCTTTTTACCTCACCATTTTACTTCCATCGTTGAAAGTATGAATAGTTAGATTCTCCATGAGGAGTGATATTTATTGATCTGGAGATGCTAGGTTTATTTTATTACATTTCTTTTCTTAGTTTAAGGACTGAGAGTAATTGGCCAAATTTTGTTATATTTTTTTGCTAATGAAAATGAAATTTTAATTTAATATTGTACTTATTATTATTAAAATAAATTTCACGTAAGGGTACATTTGACCTTTCTTGTCACGCTTCGAGAGGGTACCCTAGACATAATTGACACTCAAAGACTATTGCTTGTCCCCAAGTGAACCACTTGGCCTCATCATATTCGTTCAATCAATAACTCAAGACAATCAGCGGAGGACTAAAGAAGTAATGGGCATATCTAATCTCAAATAACATATCAAATAAGAAGGCTAGTAGAAAGAACTAGCTCAACAGGTCTTACATCAACATTTGACTCTAGTCAGTGAAGTCTCTATCACTATCAAATGGTGCCAATGACAGATCCATGGCTATCTCAACTCAAGAAAAAGTAAAGCTACTCAAAAATTCTGACTCTAAAGCAAGATGAAATAAAAGTAATGAATCCTCCGAAGTATAGCTGAACTTCTCAAATCCTCAACGATGCGCCTGTTGATGATCTCTAATCCCTATATCCACATCATGAAATGATGCAGCGCTGAGTGGTGTTAGTACGTGGAATGTACGATATGTAAAATAGCTGAATAAAACTGAAATAGGTAGAATAATATAAACATCAATCAACTCAAGGATAACAAAAATCAACATGTTAAATATCTATCTAAAGCAAGAATAAAGAGTAGACAAGTGACCCATCAACAAATCAAACCTCATTAAATAAATAAGACTCAACTCAAAGGAACTCAACTTAAGTCATATCATCACATCTCATCTCATCTTATCTTGACTCAGAGTACTCAAGGTGGGGACTTTCTAGGAGTTTCTCTTATCTGACAACAATCACTTATGAGCCAGTGATTGTACAATAATCACGCTGATGTTGTTGCAGTTGTTCCGCACTTGCAAGGTAGTGAATGAATCGAATCCACTACGGACCACCAGCAAATCAAACTAGTGCTCTATTGTTTTAGGGACTATATCTAGAAGGGACCTTAACATAATGTGATATGATGATCCTAATCCTCACCTACGCTTGGCTACGTAGTTTGACAAGTACAAGTTGGGCTACTTTTACTCTTTCATTACTCGACACTTCTCTCAAGACTCAATGATCATAAGAAAATCAACCTCATCCAATCATCTCAATCAACTCATCTCAAATCAGCCTCATGGAGGCACTCATCATTCAATCAGTCTCATAGGGACTCTCATCATCTCATCAATCAATATCTCAATCAATAGCTCAAGGCTTAGAACAATCATTAGGAAACAATCGAATAGTAGGGACTCTCATCATCTCATCAATCAATATCTCAATCCATAGCTCAAGCCTTAGAACAATCATTAAGGAACAATCGAATAGGCAATCATTGGAGTTCATTTATGGAGACTTATGGGACTATCAAGCTCTATCAACTCATCATTCTCACATTACAATCACAATCGACATTCTCAAATAAAGGCTCTAGACTCAATCCCTAGGTTCATTCATGTATGCTTTCAAAATTATCATATAGGGTTATGCAATATCTCATAAAAATTAATCAATTCAAGAAAACAAGTTTATGATGATCATCAACATATGAAAATACATGTAATAAATATAATTTTCAAAAAAATAATCAAGAATTATGTGTGTAAACTCATGAACTTTCGACTCACTTCTAAGACCATCTATGGGGAACATGAGAGAACAATATCATATTTGGATCTTCAAGAAACCATTCAAGAATCATGTATGTTGACTCATTAGACTTTCAACTCTTATATGACCAGCTATGGGGCACATAAGAGAACAATCTCACACTTTTGGCTTAGCCTTATATACCTGGATTGAACCTTTGGCAATCAACCTCAAGGAACTCTCTTTGAACTCCTCAATTCCTCGCTCCTCTTCTCTTCTTTTCTCTTTAACCTAGTATTTTTCTAGGACTTATAAAGGGCTCAAAATAGGGTTTAAAACACTTTTGTACTTAAAACAACCTATATTGATCATATATTAAATGCAGGAGGGGTTTGGAAAGGTCTAGAATGCCCCTCACAAAATTCAAAGAAAAGTCTGTTTCAGGACGTAGGGTTCGCGATGCAGACTGGGTATATTTTTGGCATTTTTTGCCAAAAATTCTATGAATAAGATTTCTAATCCCATAGAAAATTTTTCTAAAATAATAAGTGTTGGTCCACGATGGAGGCGCATCGTGCCCCTGTCACATACCCTCACTAGTTTGTGTTTTCGCATCAAAAAATTATCTTTTGATCTGGTTACTCTAAACATTAACCCAGACCATTTGCCCACTCAATTTTTCATGCTGATCACATTTTTGGTCTTAGATTTTCCATCAGATCATGGAAAGACGCATTGTGCATACATCTTCTCTCTAGGGGTATTTTGATAATTTTACTAGGTGTAAAATCATCTCCCCCTTGGGATCATTTATCCTCGAATGATGAGTAAGGTGGATATCAAGGCATGGTTATACTCAAGACTCATCTCAATACTCAATCAACCAATCTGGCCAGTTACAAGTCACTCAGAATAGACAAATCAGTTGCGATCAAGAGTAGAGATACTCTCTTAGACATTTTCACCATCAAGCACGAACGGAACATCGAAACTCAATCAATTCGAATCGTTTAAACACTTCGTCAATCAATTGTTCAAACTCAAGAAGGAAACCATCAACTCTAATCGAGAAGAGGACCATCGATACATAATACTCTATATGCAACTTTCAAGCTTAGCACCTTATCTCAATTGGGATCCTTTTCATGGCACTCTACTCCATCAACTTAAGCTTACAGCTTCTATTAAACTCTCTACCTAACCACATTCTCTTATTCTATTCAAGCCTACTTTTGAACCTCAAGGTGCTATTGCTAAGATGATCATATCCATATAAGGCTAATCCTCAATGCTCAAGCTCTATACTCTCACAGGGACTTCCCTTAAAATATCACCAGTCCTCTTCACTACCTCACTATCCTTACTTGAAACCCTTATCATGAAGTCTTCAATAATCTATCATCAATACTCACATAATAGCAACCCCACATTCAAGCCTATCACTCTAACTACTTCAATTATATCTTAAGAATTTTCAAGCTTACTTAGTAATTCTACCTCCGCTATTCAATGAGCTCTTACTCAAGGATACCCCAACATACTCTTATCTATCTATTGCATATCATAATGTCTCATCTCTCCCCTCCTTCCTATCTCTATCCTTACATGACACAGTACAACACCAATGTTATAACAAGGTTACATTCACTTCTCCTCATCTACCCTTATTTCTCGTCTACTACTAAAGCATCACTATTTGGGCCTAGGGGAACTTGTTATCTCCCCCTTTGGCGAAACCCCCAACTACTACTCCTCATGCTAAACAAGCACGATTATATATCTAAAACTTGATACTCTACATCCTACCATCAACAAAGGCATAACAAGCCAAAGGTCGGGGCATGCGTAAGATGACATCAAAATAAAGAACCCTCAATCTCCCTCATCAACTATCACTCCTCTATTCTCATCAACATTTCTATCAAGATTGGGAAGACATGATCACTCAAAGAACTTGGAACGAATATCATTAGCATGACTCAATCGAGAAATCTTATCTGAGGACATTCGTAATGAAGTGCAATCTCCCTCATCTATCAAGACACTCGGAGTTCATAGAATTATACGTAGTGTAAAACTCAGGTCACATCTCATTCAACATAGGACTGGAAACACTTACATCCATGGGGTAAGATCAAAATTAGTTAATGAATTCATCGCTTTTTCTCCTCACAATTCAACATGAATAACAATCAACAAGTGGTATATAGGACTAGGCCATTGGCATGGCAGTCGCATACTAGACAAGAATAGAGTATCATATGTACTAAAGTATAAGGAATATATGAGATGGCAAGGAATTGACGACTCATCCAAATCAACCTATCACCATCAGAAACTCAAGATCTACTTCAGTCTATTACATCATCATCTTCCCTTAGCTCAAGGGTCATCTCTCAAGTTTTGCAAATTAATTTCCTCTATTAGGCTATAAACATATCCCTTCACACAGTCGAGGAATCACTATTAACAAGAATATGTGTCTTTAACTCTTTGATCATACTATAGTCACATTTATAAAATAGCCACTAAGACTCTCTTCAAGGATACCACTCTTAGTTTCCTCCTGTCGCTAGGGGAAATCTCTCTATACTTGTTGCTCTAATGGTATACATAACCACTTCCCACAAATCTTACAATCTAACCTCTTTTTTTGCCTACTAAAGCTCAACTTCTGTGCTCTCATAAACTCATTTGTATAAGACTTAGACTATTACAGAAACTCCTCATTGTCTATCCATAAGCCCCAAATCAACTGAGTTTCTCGGTACGATAAGGAACTTTTACATAACCTACTCCACATTGACATCTCAAATATACTATCTAGATTCTTATAACAGTAATAACTTATAGCTTCACACATCTTTACACCATCATGGATACATATCTCAAGCCTCTTCTTATCTATTGGGCTATCCTCATCTCGCTCGTCTTACCTAAGGGGCACTTGTACCTTGCCCATAGCATCATTTCCTCACAAATCAACATCTTCTTCTCGAACATACACTGTAGAAAGCCTCTTAGAGCAAATCATCCAACAAAGGCTATCACTTTCATGATGCTCTTACCTCTTTAACACTACTCCTCAAAATTCAAACTTAGGGTCTAGCACTAACATGTGCATTTGTTACACACCTTTCTAATGCTAACTTATAACTACTAGGTAAAAATTAAGGGAACACAAGCCAACTAAAATTTCATGGTGAGTATTCAATCAACACATCCCCTTCCTCACAACTCAACACCACTCCCCTATTCAATCATATCTCCTTATCGGACTAAGCTCATAACTCGATGAGTTTTATGAACTCTCACTTAAAAATCACAAGCTTAATTTTAGATCTATCACATTGAAATCACTTTTTCCCCTATTCAATATCTACACTTCAACCTTAATAGTATGAATACTACAATACATCAGCATAAACTTTCTTCTAGTTTGAGCACGCTCTATCACATTCTAACAATAACTCTTCCTTTATATCTCATCATGAAAATCATAGGGTACTTATAGCTCTTTATCAAACTTATAGCAATCGACTCTTTACCTCATTACTTACCTAATAAGTACATAACTCTAACAATAAGAGGTACTTAGACTCTTTCATCAAACTTATGGCAATCGACTCATCACCTCATTACTTACCTAATAAGTATATAACTCTAACTACAAACCTCAATCAACTATCACTCTCACTATCTTGTCCTTTCTTTTCTATCATCATCATTCTAGCTCTAGAATGACAGCTCTACTTAGGGTGGTATAAGACCTCACATCTTACTCTTAGGTGGTAACATTAAACTCTTTAGAGACATAAGTTTCTCTATCATGGGTTACATTGGAAGCAAGTTTTGAAAAAAAAAAAAAGGGATCTGGGTACATCCAGAGAGAGACATAAGTTTCTCTATCATGGGTTACATTGGAAGCAAGTTTTGAAGAAAAAAAAAAGGGATCTGGGTACATCCAGAGCTAACTCAAATGCACGATTCATATGAGTAAGGTGCACTCTTTTTAGACAATCAGCTTAGCATATTAGTCAACTTCTATTAAGCCTGGTGCAGTCTCTCTACGCAGAGGATCTCATCTATAAGAGTTTGAACATTACTGTCTCTATCACATCATGAATGAGGCATAGTCGAAAGGTTTAAAGCAGCACATGAATCAGAAGAGAGCTTTTGTAGAGTTTAACTCTATCGCACGAATTTGGAATAAGAAAGAATGAGATAATTCCTAATATCCTATAACCTCCTGCTTATGAAGTGTGGCCGATAACACATACATAAATAAGACTCTACTAGACACGACTTCATAGACTCCCAAGGACACTTAAATTCATGTTATGATACCAAGTTTGTCACATCCCAGGAGGGTACCCTAGACGTAACCGACACTCAGAGACTATTGCTAGTCCCCAAGCAAACCACTTGGTCTCATCACATTCGTTCAATCAATAACTCAAGACAATCGGTGGAAGACTAAAGAAGTAATGAGCACAACTAATCTCAAATAACATATCAAATAAGAAGGCTAGTCGAAAGAACTAGCTCAGCAAGTCTTACATCAACATTCGACTCTAGTCTATGAAGTCTCTATCACTATCAATCGATGCCAATGACAGACCCATGGCTACCTCAACTAAAGAAATAGTAAAGCTACTCTAAAATTCTGACTCTAAAACAAGATGAAATAAAAGTAATGAATCCTCCGAAGTAGGGAAGGCTCACCAATCAGCTGAACATATCAGATCCTCAACGATCCACCTGTTAACAATCTCTAATCCTTATACTGCATCATGAAAAAATGCAGCTCCGAGTAACATCAGTACATGGAATGTATTGTATGTAAAATAGCTTAATGAAACCAAAATAGGTAGAATAATATGAACATTAATCGACTTAAGAATAACAACAATCAACATGTCAAATGTCTATCTAAAGCAAGAATGAAGAGTAGACAAGTGACCCATCAACCAATCAAACCTCATCAAATAAATCAAACTCAACTCAAATAAACTCAACTCAACTCATCACATCTCATGTCATCTCATCTCGACTTAGAGTACTCAAGGTGGGAACTTTCTGGGAGTTTCTCTTATCCAAGAACAATCACTTATGAGCTAGTGATTGTACAATAATCATGTTGATGTTGTCACATCCATTTTGTACTTGTCAGGTAGGGAACGAATCAAATCCACTAGGGACCACCGACAAATCAAACTAGTCCTCAATTATTTCAGGGACTCTATCAAGAGGGGACCTTAACATAATGTGATATGATGGTCCTAATCCTCACCTATGCTTGGCTACGTAGTTTGCTGAGTGCGAGTTGGACTAACTCTTACTCTTTTGGTGCTCGATACTCCTCCCAAGACTCAATGCTCATAAGACAATCAACCCCATCCAATAATCTCAAATCAACCTTATAGAGGCACTCATCATTCAATCAGTCTCATAGGGGCTCTCATTATCTCATCAATCAACATCTCAATCAATAGCTCAAGGCCTAGAACAATCATTAGGGAACAATTGAATAGGCAATCATTAGAGTTCATTTATGGAGACTCATGGGACTATCAAGCTCTATCAACTCATCATTCTCACATCACAATCACAATCGACATTCTCAAATCAAGGCTCTAGACTCAATCCCTAGGTTCATTCGTGCATGCTTTCAAAATTATCATATATGGCTATATAATATCTCATAAAAAGTAATAAATTTAAGAAAATAAGTTTATGATGATCATCAACATATGAAAATACATGTAAGTAATATAGTTTTCAAGAATATCTTCAAGAAACCATTCAAGAATCATGTATGTGTACTCATTAGACTTTCAACTCTTCTATGACCATCTATGGGGCACATGAGAGAACAATCTCATGCTTTTGGTTTAGCCTTACATACCTGGATTGAACCTTTGGACAATCAACCTTTAAGGAACTCTTTTTGAACTCCTCAATTTCTCGCTCCTCTTCTTTTCTTTTCTTTTTAACCCTAGTATTTTTCAAGGACTTAGATAGGGCTTAAAATAGCGTTTAAAACTATTTTTATACTTGAAAGACCTATTTTGATCATATATTAAGTCCAAGATGGGTTTGCAAAGACCTAGAATGTTCCTCATGAAATTTGAGAAAAGTTCATTTCGGGATGCGGGGTCCACAACGCGAACTGTGTATATTTTTGGTATGTTTCGCCAAAAATTCTCCGAACGAGGTTTCTAATCTCGTAGAAAAATTTCCTAAAAAATAAGTGTTGGTCCTTGATGGAGGCATGTTGCATACCCTCACTAGTTCGCATTTTCTCATCAAAAAATTATTTTTTGATCCGATTGCTCTAAAAATCAACTGAGACCATGCTCCCAATCAATTTTTCATGTTGATCGCATATCCACATCTCTCCTCTAGGGGTATTTTGATAATTTTACCGGGTGTTACATTTCTTTTCATCTTTAAAGATAAAATTGAAAAATTTCATTTAATCATGTGATAATGAAAGGTATAATGGATAATGATATTTAGTCAGGTGATAAATGTTAATAATCACAAAATAATATTTGAATAATATTAATGTAGATTGTTATGGCATGAAATTTAACTAGTTTTTCAATCGATGAAAATTATATGAAAATACAATAAGTTACAATTACCTTTTTTTCTAATATCTTAATACAATAATAAAACAAACTTTAAAATAATGATCAAAATCTTTATAATTGATTCCAAAAATTAAAGCAAAACCCCGGAGTAGTATTTTTTTTTACACAAATTTTAATTATCTTAATCTCATTTCAATTTATTTTTTTTAAATTTGATAAATTCAACTCTTAAAATTCAAATTTTGGTTCAAAAATAATTTTTATCTTCTCTTCTTTGTTCTCATACTATTTTTCTCTACTCAGAGACCCCTTCTTCTTATAAGGCCTTATTTCTTAGATTAGATGAGAGGTCATTTAGTCTGATAATGTCCTCGAGACTTAAAGTTTGAATGGTCGCCTTTTTACATCATTATTTCAAATTTGAATAGTTAAATTAATTGAAATCCTTGAACGTATTGCATTGAATGGTCACCTTTTTACATCACCATTTTACTTCCATAGTTGAAAGTACTTAATAGTTAGATTCTCCTTAAGGAGTGACATTTATTGATCTTGTGATGCTAGGTTTGATGTATTACATTTTTTTTCTTAGTTTAAGTATTGAGAGTAATTGGGAAAATTTTATCATATTTTTTTGCTAATGAAGATGAAAATTTAATTTAATATTGTACTTATTATTATTAAAATAAATTTCACATGGGGGTACATTGGACCCTTCTTTCCATCTTTAAAGATAAAGCTGAAATATGTCATTTAATATGGGTATATTAATGCAATGCTTCTCAAAATTTCTCGAAAACCAAACATAATAACTCTCATTTTTTTCACGGATACAAGATAACGCTTCGATTGCCAATGCAACATGAACTAGCAGCACGATTAGAGACGAATTCAGTATTTTAAATTTATGCATTTATGTAGTTACTAAAACTTTTTTATCATTCCAGTTATGGAATTTAAACTTTAATATTTGTACTCCCTCTGTCCATCTTTACTTGTCCCTTGGACTATTTTGGAATGTCCAACAATACTTGTCCACTTTATGAAATCAAGAGACAATTTTATCACTAAGTTCCTAATTCACATTTATCATTAAACAACCAATTGGAACTCAAGGCCTAGCATGGTATTTAAGGAAATGAACCTGTTTCATACAACCAACAAGAACAAAATCAAAAGACCCATTTCAGACCTCACATAGTGACTGAAACATCAATCCATACCATTAGAATCAATTCGAGTGATAAAATTATAGCAAGATGGCTTGTTTCAACATTTAAATATGTGAATCCATACGAACCTGATAACTACAACAGACTAAAAAGAGTGAAAACAAGCACAATAGTTAAACAAATTCTGAGTTAATCACTGAATCAAATCAGCCCCATATACAGTCTATTTGCAATGACAATGTGTAACTGATTACTGGCTAACTTAGGCCAAATCTGGATTGGGACAGAGAACAAGATAAGCATAAGGAACCTCACTGAAACCTCTCAAATAAATAGACAGAATAAGAAAAAGACCAAAACTTTTCATTGTAATTAAAATACATTCAAATCATCATCACATGAGGACAAAAAAGACTTACAAAAATATGGAAAGCTCACGTTTCAAAGCGTAGTCACAGAACTTAAAATGGTCAATGAACAAAGCTTAAACATATCTATCGACTTCAGACTAGCAACCAGAAAGAACAACCCAGAAATCCACCATTTCAAACCATCAACAGAACTCAGAACAATGACCAAATACGATGGGTTTGGCATATGACATGTGAGTGAAATTCATATTTATTCATAAAACTCAATAACATACCAACATTCAAATACTAACCAACACCATAAATCGAATCCAGACTTTTAATAGGAACACACCAAACATGTAACACCCAAAAGTAAAGCTCACGAAAAGAGAAAAGTCATTACCTTTTGGAGGGCAGGAACCGGAACGGGACAAGTTGCATGATAGAACTAGCTCACAAAAATGACAAAGTTATTACCTTTTGGAGGGCAAGAACTGGATGGACTGTATGATAGAACTTCAACCACCAAAATGAGCCTCGTTATGGAATAATCAGCTTTGGACCTAGAGATGCACAACTTCAAGCAGCTTTAAACCAACGAGTTTTCTAGAAAATTGGCTTAAGAGAGTGAAAAATGAGTAAGATTTTCAAAGTTATGAACGGCTCCCCCTGAATCAGTGGAGGAAGAAGGGACTATACAGGAATGGATTTAGGGCCAAATGGAAGGGAAATCATGTAGGGACCGCGCGCACCCTTACTCAAACCCTGCATTAGTATGATATTGTCCGCTTTGGGTCAAGCCCTCACGAATTTATTTTTGGACATCTCCCAAAAGGCCTCATACTAATAGATTGGGTTGAACCTATTTAAGTAGGTTCTACTTCTCTTCTTTCACCGATGTGGGAGGAGTTTGCTACCCAACAAACCTCCCCTCAAACTCTGACCACACACAATCTCGTGATCTCTCCTCATGCAATTATTATTTCAGATCTGCCACCATCTTATACCACTACAACAACCTGCGAGACACCCCGCCAGACCATCTATTTTTGTCGGGAAGACTTTCGACACAAGGCATTACCGGAGACCTCCACTTCACTAGGTTACACCATTTGATCTGTCAATTCATCTTGCACCGCCTTTATCACTTAATGGGACATGCCGCCTGTGCCATCACTTGACAGAAAGACTTTCGATACAAGGCACCCTTGCAGATCTTTGGTCCTGATGCCACACCGGTGACTCCATACACATCGGTCTATCACACCTGCCCTCCAAACCTAGGCTCTGATACCACTTGTAGGGACTGCGCGCACCCTTACCCCAACCCCGCATTAGTATGATATTGTTCGCTTTGGGCCAAGCCCTCACGGATTTATTTTTGGGGATCTCCCAAAAGGCCTCATACTAATGAATTGGGTTGAACCTATTTAAGTAGGTTCTACTTCTCCTCTTTCACCAATGTGGGAGGAGTTTACTACCCAACAAATCGCAGGATCAAAAATAGGATTTCTAGGGATTGAAATTCAATTTTCAGATCCCTAATCTTTATCTGGAGCGAAGAATATTCCAAATTGAATCCAAAATTTGTTAGGATGAGGGTAAGGTGGACAGCTGATTTTGAGCGAGGACAAGGGGTAGGGTGAGATGAAGACATGTCAAGGGTGAGAGATGTTGAAGGAATCATTAGGGATGTCGGAGTTTGTTAGAAAACTGTTGGGTTGTTTGGATTGGAGAAGTTGGGTCAATGTAGTTGTTGTTGTTGTTGTTGTTCGTTGTTCATCTGGAATGGTGAGGAAGAAGAGAAAGGTGTGTGAGGAGCGTATAAGGAGAATGAGGAGAAATTTGGGGGTGTGGGGGGGGGATACATATAGGGGTGTATGTAATGTTTGTGTTGTATTGAGTGCTGAAATAGTAATTTGGGCCAGGTTTGGGGATTTTTGGGTTAGGTTTGGCTTGAAATTGGATTAAATAGAAGCTGAAAATGGGTTAAAGGGTAGAGGATTTGAATTTAAAAATTAAGCCACTTATAAATTTCAAGAAGTAGCCAAATCGAGTTAACTAATCAATTTGACTATAAGACGAATTTAAGATTAATCAATTAAAGATCTTCCTAGAATTAACAAAATAAAATAATTAATTCAACTAATAGCTAATTAATTTGAAAAGTAATTCATAATTAAACTAAAATGACTAAAAAATCTTTTGTAATGATTTTTGAAAGACTATATAAGAAAGATGCATAATAATTCTAAAACATGTATAAAATATATAATACAATTTTAAATTATAAGACTTACTACTAAAAATAACTCAAAAAATATTTTTTTCATTTTTTTCGAAGAATTATGTTAATTCGTTAAAAAATTCAAGAAACTCAATAATTAATTCATATTATAAAGGGTAAAAATTGGATGTCAACAAATATTATTTGAGAATATTTCAATAAACAATCAAAACTCAAAAATACTTTACACATCATAGGCATCAACACGTTGTAGAAAATAGAAACCACAAAAATTCTTATAGTTCATAAATCATATGTATGATCCTAGTAAATGACAATGTAAGAGAGTCACAATAGTGTTATAATCATGCGTTCATATGTTACGCCGATTAGATAACTTGCGAATCATTATTGATATTTCTCTAATTAAGTAACTTTACTTAAATAACTTTAAACTGCATATTTAAATATATTTTTAATATAATTTAATTATTTTTAATAACAACAGTCTAAAGTTGCAATTTTATTTAAATAACTCAAACTACATATTTAAATACGATTAATCAATGTAAAATTAATTATAATTTTATTCATTGATTATAATTAGTGAAAATTCTGTTTTAAATTTGAACATCATACTTCAATTTACTAAATTATATATTATTGAATAATTAGTATAACTTATATATGTGTGTATGTATGTACTTTGTAGTGTGTTATTCAAGGTATTAACCATTGAAGTACTGGATATAATTTTATTTACATATATTTAAAGAAAAATTAAACTTTAATTTTTTGATTCCACATTTAGTTACTATATTTTACTAAATTATAGCTATAATATCATATTATTAATTAATTTTTTTTTCTCTTGAAAAATGTCCAATATATAGAGGATATACTAATCATTGAAGTACTAGATATCAAATGGAAGGGAAATCATGTAGGGACCGCGCGCACCCTTACTCAAACCCTGCATTAGTATGATATTGTCCGCTTTGGGTCAAGCCCTCACGAATTTATTTTAATTTTATTTATTTATAATTAAAGAAAAATTAAACTTTAATTGTTTTATTCCAGATTCAGTTACTTACTATATTTTACTAAATTTTTATCACTAAATAATTAAGTATATTTTTAATTAAACAAAATATTTATTTATAGTTATTATTATCATCAAGATTAATTATCTCCTTAAATAAAAATTTTATATTTTAAATGAATTAATTACTTGCTAAATGTATTCATTGGTACATAATGAACATAAATGGGTTTCGAGGATGGGTGGGTGGTTGTTATATACATATTCATAACATACTTTATAATATATAGTAATTAAAAAAATATTATTATGTAAAAATAAAATGAAAAAATAATTTTTAATGAACCGAAAATATTTGTTTTCATTCTAAATGTATATTTGTTTTTATCATATGAACCATAAAATGCACAAAAAAAATTACAAATAAAAAAAACTTCTATATTCCTTAGCAAGAGTAATTAATGGAGTTTGGAAATAGGAAAAAGTAATTAACTTTTTTTTTGAAACTGGTAACTTTGGAAAAAGTAATTAACTTTGCAAGGGTATTATAGACCTTTTACATTTATGGACAAATTTGGGCCCAATTTTTATGGCCATTTAGCATTATTCTTTTTAGGAAAAATAACATAATTAGGCAAATATATAATATATATTTACATTATACAACTATAGTTTGAAAAAATTACAATTTATAACTATAGTTAGAGTTTTGTTGTCATTTTGTCTCTCCTCTCTCTAGCCTCTCTCCCCTCTCTCTCTCTCTCTACAGTTTCTTGTAGATATACAATTACAAATGTATACCAGCTGCATATTGTTAAAATCCGTATTCTTGTGTGTTGGAACGGTTGTGGAGGTTTGAGACCTAAGAGTTAATTTTAGAAAAGCTATGACTAAAGAGACGTTATTGGAA
>DF363016.1:10307-22223 GCA_000787875.1 Solanum virginianum
GTTTCTCAGCCTCGGTAGCAATGCCCTCTATGGGGCAAAGTATGTCAGCATCAGCCGGTTGTGGTAGAGGTCGTGATGAAGCTCTATGTTTTAGCGGTCCTGTGAACCGTATATACACTCTAGCTAGTCGACAAGACCAGGAGGCATCCCCTAATGTTGTCACAGGTATATTATTTGGTTGTTCTCAGGCTATGTATGTGTTGACTGATCCTGGATCCACTTTATCATATATGTTTATGTTGGTTCTGTGCACCATTGATGTATAGTCAGAACCAATAGAGCCTTGTGAGGGTGTGACATTGGTAGGTGAATCTATTATTGTTAGCGGAGTTTATAGAAATTGCTCTGCATCTGTTTGTGAACCCTGTGCTCAGGCTGACTAGATAGAGCTAGATATGACAGACTTTAATGTAATTATGGGCATAGATTGATTAGTTTCTTGTGATGCTAAGGTTGACTGTCAAAAGAAGTTAGTCTAATTTTAGTTCCCAGGAAGACTAGTATTGGAAAGATCGGGTAATATTGCAACGCCGTGGGGTAGGTTTACTTTATTTTTCCTTGTCAAGCATAACGTATGATGGCTAAGTTGTGCATTGTTGGATGTGGTATTACGAAAGTTGAAAGCTTACATAGTTAGTATGACATTCGAGGACGAATGTTCTTAAGGGGGGAGGATGTTAGAACCCGTATTCTTGTGCGTTGGAACGTTGCGGAGATTTAGGACCTAAGCATCAAATTTTGGAAAAAAAATATGACTAATGACAAGTTTTTGGACATTTGGAGTTAAGAGGAGATTTGGGACCTAAGCGTCAAATTATGGAAAAAAAATGTGACTAATGACAAGTTTTTGGAAATTTGGAGTCAAGGGTAATTTTTTTAAAGATAATTATGTGTATAATATTATATGTGGGTACACATGTACATATATGTATATTCAAGATTTTAAATGTTTGGACAAGTGTATGTTTCAAAAAAAATCTAGACTTTCATATTTATGAGATGGTCCCATGTTAGATTCTTGTTACATATCTATTGGCCCATTTGTTAGGAGTGGGACCAAAAGGAGAGAGAGATATATGTATAGGCTACCATATACACTTGAATGAGAGTTTCAAAAGAGAGCAATACTTAGAAAAAAATACATGAAGCATTTCCTGAAAACCCTGTAGCAACCTTCTCGGGTTGCTACAATAAAAGAAAAAAAATCAATTTTTTTGCTACTTCTTCCGATTTGATACTACAAGCTTGATATATTGAATCTTCTAAGTAGCATGGAAGTGTCGGTTGGCCAAGAAAACTCTTAGTTTTTTGGATTTGATGATTTGAAGTTCTTGAAGAGGTTGTAAGGTATGTCAAATTTTCAACTTGTTTTAAATAAATAGGATGGGATGAGAAGTCAAGGGTAAAAAATTTAATTCGTAGAATAAAAATAAAAGCCTGGTTGAATAAAAAAAAACTGTGTAAAGTGATACCAACCATAAATTACCCATGTCATCCTTTCGGTATCTTATGAGAAAGTAGCTATAACTTTGACCTGTATATCCTTGACGTCCGTAACATATAATAACAGATAGAATTGGATAAGTTGTATGAACCCGTTCTCTGCTAGTTCCGGAAGTGTAAATGGTTCTAACTTTTAGTAGAAAGCCTGAAATGCTCTAAAGTAGTTCTAAAATACTTCGTAAGAAATTACAGTTCGGAAAACGTTGAACGAATTTGCAATAATTAGTATGTTGGATTGGTGCATGATTATTATGCTTATCATTTGGTTTTGTGATACTGATTGTGTGGCTTTTGATATGCTCTGATGATGGTATTATGCTTGGGCGTGACTCGTGATCTGAGTTGTCCAGACCATATCTTTTGGGGCATGATCTCTCCTCTCCTTGAGTTTCTTGTGATACTGATTGTGTGGCTTTTGATATGCTCTGATGATGGTATTATGCTTGGGCGTGACTCGTGATCTGAGTAGTCCAGACCATATCTTTTGGGGGCATGACTCGTGGTCTGAGCAGTCCAGTACACATCTTTAGCGGACGTGACTTATGGTCCGAGCAATCCAAAATATATCTATAGTGGGCGTGACTCGTGGTCCGAGCAGCCCAATGTATACTCTGAGCGGACGTGACTCGTGATATGAGTAGTCCAAGACATAATTTCAGTGGGCGCGCCTCAATAACCCGAGCGGTCCAATTTTTGTACTATGTTGTGTTGGTATACTAAAGGGAATATTTTGAGGTTTGTGTATGCGTTTGATTTCCATACTACCATTGTGACTTTTTGTCCCGGTTTGCGTATTGGAGAAATAGGTATTTTAATATTCCAATCATGTTTAAACTACTATGGTTCTATTTCATTTTCCTACATGTTCCGTTTTACATATTCAGTACGTATTTCATACTGACCCCCTTTCTTCGGGGACTACGTTTCATGCCCGCAGGTACAGACGCGCAGAGTAGCGAGGCACCAGTTTAGGACTCCTGATTGCCATTTGAAGAGCTCCTTTGCTTCGGAGCCACCTTTGGTATACATGCTACTCCATTACTTTGTATTATATTCGTTTGAGGGTACGGCGGGGCCCTGTCCCGTCTTTTGTTTCAGTCTGTCGGTATAGAGGTCTGTGGGCTTCTTTGAGTATGGGACATATTAGTTTGTATATCATGTATGTATGTTGTGTACGTTGGGTGGTTTAACCACAGCGGTGACCTTGTTGGCCCGCATAAATATTTATATTTACTTATGTGTTGCTAGGATTCTTCTGTTTGCAGGTGGTTAGTCAGTGAAACAGAGAAAACTCTGCTGAAATTTCTGTAAACAGAATAGTAATTATAGTTTGAGTCTGGCTTAGCTATGTTGTCCGGGTGCCTCAATCGGGTACTAGTCACGGCCCATTGGTTGGGTCGTGACACTTCCCCTTAGAAACATTCGTCCTCGAATGTGGAAGGACAAGGCTTGAATTAGAACATGAAACTTCCAAACACAAGGTATAATGCACAATTCACCATTCAAACTCATATCATTAAGTCAAAACGTATTCATATCATTTAAATGGTTAAGTCATTAAAACTCATATCAAAACGTATTCAAATCATTAAAATCCTCATGAAAATCATTTTAGTGCATATGTAAGCATGTCATGCCATGAGACTCGATAATTGAAAGGATTAGGACCACTTGGAGAAGGAAGAGTAACCTAGCGCCTTAGGCTTGAGTGAATTGGAAAATATAGGGATATCACTTTATCATGACCAACTATGCCCTCCCCTAAGGTACTTTAACTGAAGCCACATCCTCCATCGAAGAGACCTTCACATATACCCATTCTCCAACTCGACACTCAAGATCCCTCCTCCTATCCTCTAGATAAAACTTTTGATGACCTCGAACTACCTCCAACCTTTCTTGATCAATTTCACTCTTTCTATAGCCTCCAACACTAAATCTAGGCCTATAGAAGTCATTTCATGTCACTTAAACTACTCCACCTCCAAAACACATAATCGACCTTGATACTGAAGCACACCATCTCCCCCTTGGGGAAATACCCCTATATTCTCCTCAGCAACCAAATCCACCCCAAGAATCCTATCAAAGTCAAACATCTCAAGTTCCATAAGATCACACGGGAAGACTTTGTGTGACACCGAAACAAGACAACCACGATAACTCTATGTGCAACAACAGATTCACCCATGGAAGTAATAACCGAAAAGGGGTCCCTCAAGATCTAGGGATTTTAACCAGACATAATAGCCAACAGAGGTATCACAAAAGATAGAATTTGCACTTGGGCCAAGGAAAACATAAGCATCAAATTCAAAGACTTTTAACGTACCAGTAGTAACATCTGGGGTCTCCTCCACCTCCCGACGAGCATAAAGAGCATAAAAACTATTGTTCCTTGGGGCATCTCCTTGAGGAGCCCTTGGTTGGCCTGGAGCACCCCGAGCCTCCTAACCCCATCCCTCCTGAGCAACTCTAGGACAATCAGCAATCTTATGACCCCTATTACCACCTCCATAACAGGCACTCAAACTCTTCCAACAATCACCTATGTGATGCTTCCTACACTTGAGACACAGAGGATACCCTGGTCCACCACTAACTAGTGTCTTAGGAGGAGGCACTGCTACATTAGCTTCCTAAGTATTGAAACCTTGGCCCTATTGGAAGCGACTAAAACCACCACCCTGGGAGCCGGAGAACCCACCATCAATAGGGGGCCTCTTAGCATCATGATCTCTCCTCTCCTTGAGTTTCTCTCCTTCTATTGATTTAGCATACACCATAAGTCTAGAGATATCCATGTCCCGATTTAGCATAACCGTATAACATTCTTGTACAAGCAAGTCAGAAACACCAAAGATGAATTTGTGCATTCTTGCACGAGGATCAGCCACAAGTGTCGGAGCATACTTAGAGAGCTTAGTAAACTTAAGGGAATAATCCCTCCATACTGCATTCTTGCACGAGGATCAGCCACAAGTGTCGGAGCATACTTAGAGAGCTTAGTAAACTTAAGGGAATAATCCCTCACACTCATATTACCTTGCCTGAGGTTAATAAACTCGGTAATCTTGGCTTCCCTAAGCTCAAGTGGGAAGAAATGATCCAGAAAAGCAGGCTTGAACTCTTCCCAATTAACAGCATCACCATAAACCCTCTCCATAGACCATTGAGTTTACCACACCTGTGCTACATCCTTCAATTGATATGCACCCAAATCAGCTTTTCCCTCAGAAGTGACACCTATAACATTCAACTTGTTGGTGAGCTTATCAATAAACTCTTGAGCATCCTCGTCAACCTTGGACCCAAAAAACTCCAAAGGAATTATCCAGGTGAAATCCCTCACTATAGAAGCTGTAGTGGAATCCCGAGGAAGGTTGGTGTGCCCAGAAGCTAGGGCTGCTCTGGCAGGTCTACCATGAGGCATCTTCTGTAATAGAGTAAGGGTACCATCATGATCAAGGAGCTAAATTAACTATTCATAGCATGACATAAAACATGATGAAGTGAGGTAATTCCTAGAACGTTGTCGTAGCCTCCCACTTATAGGCGTGGTGCACTTCACACCCATGAATAGGACTCTACTTGACGCGGCATATTGGACTTCGAGGATCATTACAAACCTAGGTCTCTAATACTATCTTTGTTACAACCCTAACCTAGGGCCTAGATGTGACATGACGTATGGGAACCTAAGAGTTCCCAAATAAGCCTCAAGATAAAAAAATTTGGATTATCAGTTTGGAAGCGTAATCAACAATCAATACATAGTTCTAAGAGACGGGAAAGTGGGACTCACGCTATGGGGGCAATTCAGGACTTAGGATCTTTCTATCAACATAAAATTCAAGTCACATATATGTACTTAAAGATAACCAAAAACATAACATAGACTTAACCATAACTCATAGAATATATTATAAAGAGGTTTACAAGGTATCCAACAATGCCCCTACATAGATGGGTCAGGGGCCAAGACATACCTCGGGCTCACCCTCAAGTACAAAGATGAAAGAGGTAACATAGATAGATAGATGGTGGTTCATCCTAGAAAGATAGGACTCACCACTACAAGCAAAATTGGAATCCAAGCTAAGTGTCAAACGATGGATGATCAAGGCCCTCGGTCCCTACATGGTAAAATCATATAGGCAAGAGTATGCGTTAGTACATTTGAATGTACTAAGTATGTGGGGTGCAAGGCATGTAACTTACCGAACCCTGCATATCAATGTTAGATGACAGGGACGCATTCTATCGAAAGAGATATATAACAAGGAATGTAAATATAATAAGATGCCATGAAATTCGTGATCCATGAAATGCAAATGATGCTCATATTTATAGTAGGGATGTGGCCTTAACTGACATGAGTAAGAGCAAGCAAGCTAATATTTGGAATCCTGATCAATACCCCTCATCGGTAAAGAGGTGGTCTACTTGCCAAAGGTAAACCATACTTCACCTTACGGGAACACATCCCATTTCGTATGAAGCAACCTCCCTTACGAGAACATATCCCATTTCGAATAGGATTTCCATAAATCACAAATCAAATCAAATCGTTTCATCTCCTTGCGAGAACACATCCCATTTTGGAGGCATATTTCCTTATGGGAACACATCCCATTTCGAAAAGGACCCTATGCTAGTCACATAGTTCAAGTATAGAGAGCACCCCCTCAATCCATCAGTGCTAAGTCATCATCCCACAAGAATACTTATAATATACATATACATACTTTTAAAGAGGCAATAGTCATTTTCCAAATAATTTCAATGTACAATTGGGCTTAACAGCCAAACACCATTCATAATAATTCATATTTAGACTCAAATGCCAAAATCGTAATTTTATAGTCATAATACTCATGCATAGGAATACCGCATTCATATACAAAATGGTGCAAGTACCCAAAATGCTCAAAGAGCCATAAACAATAGACATATGTGTGACCACAATATTTTCATAACCAATATTTTATCAAAATGATACCATAAAACAAAATTGGGCTTAACCCGTGACATAATTTCTCAAAGTAATCCATGTACATGAATGCATATGCTATGAACAATTATAAATCCAAAGTAAATCCTCATATAATGGTTTAAATAATATTAAAATCATCAAATAAACACTACCCATGAATCAATAGCATTTTAGAAATCATAATATTCAAAACCTCAAATTAAAGTAAGCAAAATCCATGTAGGTTTTCTTGAAAATAAATTTTGGTTCTCCTTGATGGGAAGGAATCAAGGATCAACCCACATACCTAAGACTTTGAGTTTCTTGAAATTGAGTTATGAAAGGCATAAAGTTTGGAAGTGGGTCTTGGAATCCAAAGCTTGCTCTTGGTTTCCTTGAATTTGTATTGGGGTCTTGATCGGGCTCTTGGGAGAATTGAGAGTGTATTTTAGATTAGAGTAATGAGTTTGATCCTTTAGAATCGGGTTTAGGTTTTTTGGTGAGGTGAAGATAACATTGGAAGTCCAAAAAGGTCATTAGAGTAATTAAAATTTATAAAAATGCAATTAGTGATCGGATGGAAATTTTGTCAAGGTGTGCCCTCACTGGATTTTTGAATAGCCATGTGGTACTTCACTGGTCGTGTGGAGTGCCCGTGCAATAAGACTTAGCCTTAAAATTTGAATTGGAAAACTTGAGAAAAATTTACTGTCGACGTAACTTTGACGGCCACTTTCACGGACCATGTGGTGTTACACGTGTGGTGGTCCGTTCAACAATATTTGGTGGGAAAAATGGGAGCAAAAGGCTCCACATCTTGCCAGATGGCTCATTAAGCATGCCATGGCCCGTAAAGATGGCCGTGGCACAACACTTAGCCACAAAACTCCCTCTCATGTCAACCTTGTCTCATTTGCACACTTCACGACCCTCCACACGGTCAGTGGCAAGCCACACGGACTGCGCTACTGGTCGTGCCACATTCCTTAGGCCAAAAGTGGCCTTTTCCAGTCCCAGCTGACCCAAACAGCCCATCAAAGGCATCACTACCCGTCAAGCTGTCCGTTTGACAACACTGCACAAGAGGGTCTCACGAAAATGATCGAAACTCCTTCATCTGACATCAGAATGAGGTGAAGCCAAGTGCATTGCAAAGCTATCTTAAAGGGATTCCCATTCCTTAGGCAAAAAATCACTGTTTCTTGCCCCAAGCCATCCAAATGGCCCATCCAAGTCAACACTGCCCGTCAAACTGTCCATGTGACATCACTGTACAGGAGGGTCTCACGAAGAGAGTCATAACTCCTTCATCCAACATCGAAATGAGGTAAAACCAAGTGCATAGGAAAGCTAACTCAAAGTGATTTCATTTGACATGTTGTGACTACCCAATTCCAAGTGTACTAAAAGATATGCTCCTTTAAAATTGACCCTTCTACCGATACTTGAGTCAAACTTAGCCAATGGATGTCCCTTCGGACTTGGCTTGACGTAGTGGGCCCATGACGACCTTAAACAACATAAATAAGTTTTAAAAATATGGGTCCTTACAAAAGTATAACTTTTCTCGGGATGGGATTTAAAACTTCAATGAATATAAAGGAAGAAAATTTAGCGAGGACAATTATAGTTAATGTATATATGCAACTATCAGTTTCAGCGGTGTCAAAACTTGGCTAAATCATCTCTGTCATTAAAACTTTATGCCAGATTCTTAATCATCAACTTTGTACTCACTTCATTATTTAGTCCGTAAATTGAAAAAGTTAAGATAAATGAAAATTAAATTATTGAAAAAGAAAAACTTCATAAATGGTACATTCAATTTAATATTCCAAAAAAGGAAAGGAAAATTACTAGATGGTGATATGAATATTAGTATTTGTACCTTCACCAAATATTTCCTTATTTACTTGCATTCTTATGGTCTTATGGTCAAAGTTTACCTAAATCTTAAATATATCTTATATATTTAGATGGAATCAAATATAAATTCCTATCTAGTCGAGGAAGTACCATTATAGTTAGAAATTAAAAAAATTTCTCAGATTGTAATTAAAAATACAAGGCAAAGAAATATAAGGAAGAATATTTAGCTAAGAAAATTACAATTGATGTATTAGTCCAGGAAATACCATTATAGTTAGAAATTCAAAACTTTTCTCATAATGTAATTTAAAATACGAGGCGGAGAAATATAAGGAAGAAAATTTAGCAAGGAAAATTACAACGTCTACTAACCTCCCCTCCTGCAACTATAAAAGGTGAAGATAAAGGCTAGGCCAAACATGAAAAAAGTACTTTACATTCAGAAAACAAAGCCTTTTCTCCCCTTTTTTTCTCTTTTTTTTTGAAAAATTACTTTTACCTACCAAAATTACATATTTCACTTGGGTTCATCAACACTTTGAATAGCTAGAAGCAAAACCTGGTCATCGCGTGTTGCAACATCTGCTGGTTGAATCTGAAGGAGACAATAACTTTGCTTATTTGTGAGGTGCCAAAGTTATAGGCAAATGGAAAGTAATAAGGATGAAGCTGTTAAGGCCAAAAAAATTGTTGAGCAGAAGTTAATTGAGAAGGACATTGCTGGAGCTCAAAAATTTGCTTTAAAGGCTCAAAATCTGTTTCAAGGCCTTGATGGCCTTTCTCAGTTCCTAGAAGTGGTCAATGTATATATTGTTTATGAGAAGAAGATTGATGGTGAAGTTGATATCTATGGTGTTCTTTCTGTAGAGCCCTCAGTTGATGATGAAACAATAAGAAAACAATATAGAAGGCTTGCTCTAGCTCTTCACCCTGATAAAAATAAATCCATTGGGACAGATAGGCGTTTAAGATCATATTCGAAGCCTAGAGTTTGTTGTATGATAAAGCCAAAAGAGTGACATATGAAAATAGAGGGGCTTCGAGGAATGCATCCATGAGGCAACCCGCACGGATTTAATAATTTCTCTATGATCCCAGCAAGTTTAAGAAACTCAACTGATGCTGATTTCCAACCTGCCGGGGTGGCTCCCTAGCCATCAAACGTTGAAACATTCTGGACATCTTGCAATATATGCCAAACATATTATGGATACTCAAAGATTTACCAAAACCAAACTATTATGTACCCCAAATGTCACCAGCCTTTTAAAGCAAGGGAGGTCGATTGTAATGACTTGGGCATTGTACAATTTCATTGGAGCTTCAAATTTCATTTTTTGGAAGTTTTAAAGCAAGTGGCACTCCAAGGAGGACCCCATGGCCTGTGTGATGTCACATGGACCATGCAGTGTCTCGTGGAATGGTCCTTGGTCCTTGAACATTGTTTGGGCTTCAAATTATGGGGAATAAAAACCAAGGCACATCATACTTGACCCCTCACGGTCCGTGTGACACTCCACGGACCGTATGGTAGCCTGTGTAATGTCCTTGGCGTGAAGTCCCAATACTTTGAGACTAAGTGAGGTCACACAACCCATCACACGGCTCATGTGATGCCCCATAGGTCATGAGGGTGCCCGTATAGCCTCCAAGGTGGAAAATAATTCTATGTGTGGCTCCACTCTTGGCATGAGAGATTTTATTTTGTCTAAGGGGGGTGCCACGGGCAGTGTCATGGACCGTGTGACGCCACATGGCCCGTGTGGCTCACTTTTGGCTTGAAAACTTTCTAAGTATGGAAATCTAAGCTCAAGCTAGGTTCCTTTCAAGCCTTCAAATCAAGCTTATTCATGTTGTTTAAGGGTATCATGGGTCTCGCACGTCATGCCAAGTTCAAAGGAATTCCATTGGCTAAGTTTTTCATAAGTATTGGTAGAAGGGACAACTTTAAATGAGCATATCTCTTAGCACAAAATGAACTAGATAGGCCACACCCTATCAAATTGAAGTTCTTGGAATTAGCTTTCCAACACACTTGGTTTCACCTCATTTAATATTCGGATGAAGAATTTATGCCCATTTTTGTAGAACTCATTTGTGCAGGGATATATACGGGTTTTCTCTTGAATTTCATTTCATTAATGGTGTTTCCATAAATTTGACTATTTCTATTGGTCTTTTGGGATCTTCTATGCTATATAATGATATTCTGATGACCTAAAGCCCTATTCAAATTATTCACACTCACTCTCTCTCATTCAAAAGACTCTCTCAAATCCTCTCAAGGGTTCTTGAACATTTTCAACTTGGAAATCAAGACACATTCAATTCTTTATCAATTTTTTTCTTAGGTGCTCTTCATCTTGTGAAGGTATGTGGGTTTGACCCTTGATTTTCTTTCAATCAAGGAAACCCAAAATTTATTTTCAAGCAATTGCATGAGTTTCTAGCTTACTTTAAATTGGAGTTTTGAATATTATGATTCCTAAAATTCTCTTGATACATTGGTAGTATTTATTTAATGATTTTAAATTGATTTAAGTTATAAAATGATAAATTATATTGAGTTTATAAGATTATGAATATGCATGCCCCTCTTCAAGACTTGTTTATGCATGGGTGATTATATTATGATTTTAAATGTGGATTTAATTATGCTTTCACTTGAATTTCATATTATATTGATGATTTTAGATTGAATTTTAATTACCCATGTTTTTCAAACATTATTTACGGCACTTGCATTCTTGACATTGGATTATTTTGAAAATTATGAAGTGGGTTAAGCCCAATTATGCTCTATGATATGAGTTTTATAAGCTATTGGTTATGACAAGAATGTGATCACATATATGTCTATAGATTATAGCTCTTTGTGCATTTTGGGTGCTTGCACCATTTTGTATACGAATGGGCTATTCTTATGCATGAAAACAATAAGAAAACAATATAGAAGGCTTGCTCTAGCTCTTCACCCTGATAAAAATAAATCCATTGGGACAGATAGGCGTTTAAGATCATTTATATAATTATGATTTTGGCATTTGAGCCTAAGTGTAACTTATTATGAATGATGTTTGGTTTTAAGCCCAGTTGTGCATTAAAATATTTGCCAAGACTTGTATCTCTTAAAAGCATGTATAACTACGTATATTATAAGTAGTCTTGTGGGATGACGACTTAGCACCGATGGATTGAGGGTTCTCTCTCTTTCCTTGAACTATGTGCCTAGCATAAGTTTTCCTTTTTGAAATGGATATTGTTCCCGTAAGGAAAGATGCTTTCGAAATAGGTGGTGTTTCCGCAAGGAGAAGACATGATATGACATGATTTGCTATATGTGAAAATCCTATCCAAAATAGGTGTTGCTCCCGTAAGGAAGGTTGCTTCATACGAAATGGATGTTGTTCTCGTAAGGTGGAGTATGGTTTACCTTTGGCAAGTAGACCACCTCTTTACTTGTGAGGGAATTTTATCGGGATTCCAAGTAATAGCTTGCTTAGTCTTATTCATGTCAGTTATGGTCACATCCCCACTATATATGAGCATCATTTGCACTTCATGCATCA
>DF363016.1:36210-48806 GCA_000787875.1 Solanum virginianum
TCACTTGAATTTCATATTATATTGATGATTTTAGATTGAATCTTAATTACCATGTTTTCCCCACATCATTCATGGCACTTGCATTCATGATATTGGATTATTTTGGAAAGGGAAAATTTCAATACTATACATTTTAAGAGCCAAAATTACCTCTTTGTGTCATAAAAGTGAATTTACCAATAAAATTCAACATTAATTACCAAACTATACAAAGTCATTTTATATTGTGGGAAAAAAATGAAAATAAAAAAAAGTATAGGGAAGTGACATAAAGTGATTGCATTAAATTCAATCTATCACCATTATAAATTAAAGAAAAAGAAAATGTATTCCTTTCCAAAAACGTGTCCAAAGCGTTGGAAGCAATGAGAAATGCAAAAAAACAAAAAAACAAACAATGAAATGACATAAAAGTGAGAACATTTATTACCTATAATAATAAGGAAAAAAATAAAAAATAAGAAAAATAATAAGGTAAAAACATGTGCAAAATAATGGAATGCAGTAAATGAATCTGAGATGCATTAAATGGAGGCGGAAAAATAAGTAAAATGAAAATGAAAATAGGCAAAAAGCATATGTAATCATTTGAAACCAATAAATGTTAATAGGAGAGAGGTAAATGAAAAAATAAATAAAAGTAAAGTATAATATGTGGGGTCAGTCAATGTAATAAATTCTTATACTTTATTTTGGGGGAAGTGCACAAAGTATATTAAATAGTTGGTAATTTTTATATTATACATGGTGTAATGAGTGAGATAAAAATACTACAAAAATGAGAAATGTGTGAGGCATCTTATTTTTAGTTCATTAGTTATTTTTTATGAAGAAAAGGTTTAGTTAATGAAAGGTTGTTCAAAGTAAGGAAAAAACAAAGATTCTTACAAATATATATATACACACACACACATTAATGTGATGGTTGATCCAATTTGAGTATGGATTGTGTCTCCATTTTGATTCACCATGAGGAACATGGGATGCATCAGGTTTGGTTTCGTTGTTCATACAAAAATATAATTGTTGGTTCTTTTTAGTCCTCGTATAAGTAGAAACTTGATGTAGGGTTTGTATGATGTTTGTATAAATTTCTTTGATTAAAATCGTGGGTTGTCTATGTTTGGTTTAAAGTAGTGTATGAACATGTCTAACAAATTCATATTTGTTGTTCTTAAATATTGTTCATGGTATGTTGGGAAGTGATCGTTTTTTGGATTTTGTAGTTATTTTATGTATGGTTGTTGTTATGTCTGGTTCTTGTTAGTTCTTCTTACTTGTTCTTAATAGAAAGTTTGGTGTAGGTTGTGTATCACTTTTGTATAAATTTTTTTGATTAATGTACTGTGTTGTCTATGTTTGGTTTAAAGTAGTATATTAACATGTCGTAGATATTCATGGTTGTTGTTGTTAAAATATTTTCATGTTTTGTTGTCCTAAAGTGGTCGTTTTTTGGGTATTATTGTTGTTTTATGTATGGCCGTTGTTACTTGTCAGAAATGTATGTTATTGAAATGCATAAATTTGGTTTTTGAGTTTCATTTTCCATCCATTGATGTACATAAGCAGGTCGCTATGTGAATTACAAAATTGAAGTAGTTATATTCGACCCGAAAACAGGATTCGAGGGATTGGTTGACACTATTGCATCACAAAAAGGTGTTGATACAATGACTACTAAAATAGTGCTGCAATATAAGGTCACAAATGAATCCCCATCGATGCACACACACACAACAATGCGGGGGTGCAAGTGTACTTGGATAAAAAAAAATGCAACATGGACTTCTTCTCCAAGTATTCTTTGCGTATAACGTGTGTTGATAATTTTACGAAAACCATTTTCTACGGTGGGGATGATCAACCTTCGACACAGTTATTTGCAATGACAGATCCATTGAGCTTGGCTCCTATTCAATCATATATGTCGGAGGAGGATGATAATATAGAAATAATAGACAATGTTCAAAATGGCGATGTTCTAGTCAATCAAATCTACAAAAACAAAAAGGTTCTTGTGGAGGTGATGAGACGTTATGCATTGTTTAGAGGTTTTGAATACATGGTAGTGAGATCAAGTCATGCAAGGTATGCATAATTGTATTATTTTTATTTAATTTGAGATATTGTTAGCTGTGATTGGTTTTTCTATGGTATAAATTTGTGGTGATTTTGTTTATGCAATAAATTTGGCCAGATGTTGGTTAAAAGTAGGTTTGAAAGTTAGTAGTGCTTAAAAAAGTGGACATGAGTTTGTCCAGAATTGTGGTTTAAAGTTGGTATAAAATTGGGTAACAGGTACTGTTGGATTCAGTATAAATTTGTGGTGGTTTTGTTTATGGAATAAATTTGGCCAGAGGTTTGGGATGTTATTGATTAAAAGTAGGTTTGAAGGTTAGCAATAGTTAATAAAATGGACAAGAGTTTGTCCAGACTTGTTGTTTAAAGTTGGTATAAAATTTGTTAACAGGTATTGTTTGATTCGGTAGAAAAGTGGTCTAAAAATGTTGGGTGTAATCGTAGTCCTGACATTGATAGCACAGATTATATTTCGCTATATAGCATAGTGAATATAGCTGAATACCTTGGGTAAAAAATAAATTTAACGGTGCTTGACATTCTGCAGTTACAACTTAAAGTGCCCAACAAATGGTTGTACATGGTTATTTAAGTCTTCATGCTTGAACAATTCTACATTGTTCTAAGTTCATAAATTTTATGATACACATATATGCCCTTTGAAAAGTAGGGTATTATCAAAACGTCAACGTGAAAGTGGGGTGCTTGGTGTAATGTTGTTGGACACATGAAGTGATCCAAAGATAAACTACGCACCAACTGAGATACGAAAGGACATGAAAAGGCAACATGGGATAACATTAACTTATATGCAAGCATGGAGTGGTAGGAGAATGCCATTTACTGTACTACGAGGTGACCCGACATTGTCATACAACAAATTGCCAATATATTTATACATTTTGCAAAAAAAATATCCTGGTACAATAGTGGATTTATGAAAGATGGACGATGGACTTTTTTGTATACATTCATTACGCTGGATGCATGCATTAGTGGGTGAGAATATTGTAGACCAATCATTGTTGTTGAGGGTACACATATTAGGTAAACATTCGAAGATACTGTGTTGATCACTAGCACATTGGATCCGGGAGGTCAGTTTTTTGAACGCCATTTATGTGTTTTCTATTTTCATTCCCTATAATAATAATAAAAAAAAGTAGCTAAATTGTTTAGTTGTAATATAGGTCATATATTACCTCTAGAATACAGTGTGGTAGACTCAGAGAATGAAAAGTCTTGAAATTGGTTCTTCCAATGTTTAAAGTTGCCATTCGGCGATCAACACGAAAAATATGTTTTATTTCAGATAGAAACAAAAGCATTTGGAACATAGTTGCCTCAATGTACCCAGGGTGCAAACACTACGCTTGCATATATCACTTATGGACTAATGTGCTGAAAAAAACACACAATAATACAGAGAATGTGAGAAGGTTTTTTTTTTTAAATTAGCAAAAGCATACACTGTTGAGGAGTTTGATGAGTTGATGAGACAATTGAAGGAAATAAGTCCTAGATGTCAAACCTATTTAGAAGAAGCTGATTTTGAAAAGTGGTCACGCACTCAGTCGACTACGAAAAGGACATGGACGCTAACGAGCAACATTGCCGAGTCAATCAACAATGCAATTTTACCAAGTCAAAAACTCCCTGTGGTACCTATGCTGCAGTACGTGAGGAAAACAATTGAAACATCGAATGAGAAACACAACCAGGAAAGAAGGGAGACTACAACAACTATGACAAAGAAGTATAATGTTATGTTATTAGAAAAATGAAAAATTATCACACCAAATGACAGTATGGTCCTAATCTTTGCAAAAAAATAAATCAACTCCTGTAGTTATTCCAAAATAATTCATTCTAAACATTTGGATTTTAAATTTTTTATACAGGTTAAAGCGTCAACAGAATTTCTACATACAGTTACAGATAGTGCGAAGAGGTTCACTATTTGTTTGAACACAAGGATGTACTCATGCGAGAGGTTTCAACATGATAAGATCCCATACGCAAACATAATTGCAGTGATTAGGTATAGAAAAAAGTATGCTAAGGATTATTATTCAATTTACTACAACAACAAAAACTTCCAAGATGCATATGCAATACCCATAGAGCCATTGCCTTGCGAAAGCAGTTGGGTTGTTCCAAAACATGTGTTGCATGAAATTATCCTATCGCCAGACATAAAAAAGGGACCAGGTAGACCATCAAATTATGATAGGAAGAAGGGCTTTACAAAAGTAAAATTCAAAAGGAGCAAGATTACATGCAGTAAATGTGGGTTGAAGGGTCATAACAAACCACTTACGCTAATAGTCATGACAAAAACCAAATGGATTAAGAGTTGGTCATGTCATGGAATGATTGTGTTGATTTATTATTTTTGAAAGGCAGGTATGGAAAACTTTTCAGGCATATGGTGACATTTGTGGAGATTATGTTGGTCCTTTTTTGGGTTTCTTAGATACAAAGTTGTTAGTGATTTGATTTTTTTTGGTGACTGTGATGGTTTTATGTTTGGCTTGGTGAAGTGTAATTATAGTTAAATGAAAATAGGTGTGTAATAGTGTTGAATTATGAAAATTGGAGGTAATTATTTTGAAAAAAATAGCATAAAGGATGTGAGTAGTTTTTGATGAGTTGATTTGTTAATGATTATTTATTGATGTTACATTTTGGAGTAGCTTCCCATTGATTCATAAGAAACTGTCAACCTACACAGGAACAACAGGTTAACCTGCTTTGTTGTTGGTAAACACTTATTTATTTATTTTGGAACGCAATTGTATTGTTCTCTGTTTTACATTGTTGATGTGGAAAAATGTACAGGTATATGGTGATATTTGTGGTCTGAAAGTTGTTTTTTTTTTTGTGATTGTGAAAGGTCATTTTTTAGGAAGATAGGCTATTGTTTGGTCAGTGTGTTGGTATTATTGGTGGTATGTCCAAAATAAAATACAATTTGATGTTAAATAATGATGTCATAATGTTGATTTACGACACTTGGAAGTATTTATTTTAAAATCAAATGTCAGATAGAAAAGCGAAGCAAAAAATATTTTCAACTATTGAAATAAACAACTTTAAGGAATGGCAGTAATCATAGTAGGCACAGTTTTAACCAACGTATTAACCAATCACATGCCAAAGTTGGCAACACAAGTTTAGAACAACTTAAAACTAACATGTAACATACTTATTTGCCAATCCCATAACAACAAAATAACAATTTTGAAAACTTGAAGGAATGTTATTGTAGATGGGTTTATAACAACTTAAAACATTAAGGTTGACCAATCCATGGCACAAAATGTCCAACATGGGTGTAGACCAATTGCTAACCATCATATTAACCATTCCAGTAATGACCAAATAGACACACGAAATTACCCAAACTTATAACCAGCAAAATTAAAGAAAACAAATGTAATTCGTATTGTCAATAGAAAGGTCGAAAAATGGCATAAAACCCAACAACGACCAAATTTCTACCCATCATATTAACCATCCTATTAATGTCAAAATCGGGGCAAGGAGTTAACCAAAGTTATAACCAGCAATATGGAAGAGAACATATGTAATTCGTATTGTCAATATAAAGGTCCAAAAACAACAGAAAACCTAAACAACAACCAAATTTACAACCATAATATTAACCATTCCAGAAATAAAAAAATAAACACACCGAGTTAACAAAACTAATAACCACAAAAATGGAAGCCAACAACTATAATTTGTATTGTCAATAAAAAGTCCAACAAAAAGAATAACCCAACAACGACCAAGTAAATACACTGAAAAATACATCTACGCCTTGCTTCTAAGTAACAACTTTTTTCGATCAACAGAGTCAGTAATTGGAACATAGTCCCATACAACTTTAGGTGCCCCCTATGACTAACAACTTTCCCCATAGTTTGATTATCACTGATTGCATCATCCTCGATCTTTCGTGTGCCATAATCCCAAAGCAAAACGTCGTACGTCAATCTGAATAGGTACGAATCAAAGTTACACATAGAAATTTCAAAGTGACCTTGTGAAAAATGTTTCGCGAAAGCACAAGTATATAAGCCGCAGTCACTGGAATGAAAAAACAAGCCACTAATGATCAGGTAGACCAAGCAAAAAAGAAAAAGAACAAATAAACTATGACGAAAGACTAGATTATTGTAAATTTGAGGCTAGAAAAAAATGACTTAATAGAAAGAAGGACATCACTTTGTGGTGTGTTATTTTATTATTTAGAAATTAAAGGAACTTTATTTGACTCCTTGCTTTGTTGGGGAACATTGTCGCAGATGAAATAAATAAGGGGATCCCCTAGAGCACGTTCAACAGATCCTATCATCTTATTCCAGTTAATGTCCGTGCGATTACCATAAAATCCAATGCAAACGAAGAAGAGAGGGATGATTTTTGCTAATTTCTTCATCATAACATTGACCGCAACAATATTCTTTGAGCCAACTTCAAATAATGAGTCAAAGACATATATGTCCTTTACGTATATCACAGCTAAAAGCCAATGACGTAGATGAGGAATGTTGATGGGAATGTAAATATAGGCAACCAAATCCCAAGATGTATTTGCATGTATCTTAAACCCCCAAATGTATTGAGCAACCTCATGATCAGGATTAATTACTTGATTATCCTTGTTGTAGTTCAACCACTGATCATGAATTTGTTCAACCCATCTTATGAAGAAAGAGTCTATAAATGTGATTCTCGTATCATTTTCAGGACCATACTTTATTTTTTTCATAAGGTAGTACTTGATAACATCAACATGTTGCATAAAATAGGTATTTTATAGATTGGTTAACACATTTGTAACACAAAAAAGAGTTCCATGACCAAAACTATAACATATGTATAGACATACTTAAAGACATACAATTAAAATAAATAATTTTTAGGACAAACTTAAAACCAACAGATTAACCAATCCCATGGCAAAATTAGAAATGTAAGTTTAGAACAACTCAAAACTAACATATAACTTACACATTTGCCAACCCCATAGACAACAAAATAGCAACTTTAAAAACTTAAAGGAATGACATTCTAAATGGCTTTAGTAGAACTTAAAACATTCAGATTGACCAATCCATAGCACAAATGTCCAACGTGGGTTTAGAGCAATTTATGACTATCATATTAACCAACATATAGTCCAAAAGTTATAGCAATGGCCTTCGATAAGGTGAAATAATCCTAAAAAGTGCTCAAAAATGTGCCTTGGAATGCCCAAAATATTAAATTCTATATATCTCAAAATTTGATTGCTATTTCAAAAATTTGACATCATATTCTTGTTCGTGGGGTCAAAATTAGGTAAAAAAGGGTCTAACCCCGATTTAAAAGTGAAAGATTAGCAATTATGAAATTTCCAAATGTTGATTTCCAGAGAGGTTTTCGCGTCGCCTCCGCGACGCGCCTCTGTGTTAATTTGAGACTATTTTTTTTAGTTCGGTCCAATACTTCTATGTCTTAGACCTAAGTGTTCCTAAATGTGTTTTTACCTGTACTTAGCCAAATTTCACCCTCATATCATCCTAAACATTTCTCAATACTCACTCAAACACTTATTCATATTTTTACTCCCAAATTCAAGATCCAAATCCTCATCCTAAGCTAAGGTTCTCTTTCAAGCTTCAAGTTTCCATCTCCAATCTTCACCAAGTTCATCTCTAAGCTAAGGTATGTGGGTTTCTTTCACCCATGATACCCAAGCCTCTTTTTACTCAAATTGGATAATTTAAAGTTGATTTACAAATAGGACTTGCTTATTATGAAATTCACTGCACACTATGTTAAAGCTTTATAAAGTTGTGACTGTTTTGATATGTGTTGAGCTATAAATCTTTGATCTATTGTAAAATTTGATGAGGCATTTTGATGTATATTGCTTAAGGGTGTTATAAGGTGTTGATTGATGGTTTTTACAATGGATTTTCTTACATGATTTCATCCCTATATTTCATGATTTTATACTAGCATTACACACCGTCTAAGTGTTTGATAAAATGTCTAAATGTGGTTTCTTGAGGAGTTGAAGGTCCAAAGCATGAGATATGATATGAATGACTATATGATGATGAAATGAGCTTATGTATATGATATATTCTATATAAAGTATTGCTCTAGACTATGCCCAATCCAGGGGGACTAAGAACCCGGATAACCTAGATGGGGATTTGTACTCATCAACCTAGGGAAGGGTTTGTACTTCTCCACCTGGTGATGGGGTGGCATCATCACTAACCTAGATGGCATACTCTATGCCTACATAATGTCACCATGTAGGAACTGATGCCCAAGTTGATCATCATCCTCCTCCACATGGCTATTTCGGTGCTATTCAAGCTAGTTGGTGAGTCCTGCACTTCAGGGATCTTAGTCTATGTTTCTCCTATTATGTATTGAGACATTCTTCTTTATTGTCTATTTTGACTATGAGGGTGAGCCCGGTTACTTTGTATTGGTTCCCACTCTTATCTATGTATTAGAGGTGTTTGTTGGACATGTTATGTATCTATGATATGCGCTTGACTCTTGTCTCTTAACTATGATGATATGGAAGTCTTCTCCCTTTGCCCTGATTTCCCCATTCTATTATCTCTTGATGCATAATTTATTGCTTCCGCGATCAAAGATGTGTGATGATGCTCTAAGAGGCTTGCTTGGGTCCCTTTGGGTTCCCCTTTGCCCTGTCACATCTAGGCTCTAGGCTTGGGTCATGACACAAGGGCTTAGAACAAATGAAAATCATCAGATTGACCAATCCTTGGCCAAATATGAGTAACAAGAAAAAATACAACTAAAAATGCATAAAGGAATGCCATTCAAACATATAAAACAACTTATAACCATCTTATTAACCAATAAAACTTATTAGGACAAGTATAAACTAAGTTATGACAAAAAGATTAACCATACAACTGGAACACTTTGTATTTTACATTTTATCCAACTTATGACGCTCATACTAACATATCCCATGCCACAGTTAATGACATGGTTTATAACCCAAAAAATAAATAAGGTATTGTCAATAATAACCCATGACAGCAAATAACAAAATCATTAACATGAAGCTTTTAAAAGTAGAATAAAAAATATTATTAGAGATTATGTAAATTTATTGTTTACTAAGTCTTCCCATGGTCGGCCAGTAGTGACCAAATCATAAAACCAATCCATCTTGTCTACCATATCAACACCAAAGTCAAATGGGGGGCTAATCTTGTTAGACGCAAGAGTGAATGCACATTGTCTCCTAGAAAATAAGAAATGACAAAGACATTAACTAATAATATAATGATAATAATGATTGCATAAAATAAAACTGCTTGCCACGTACTTGCCACGTTTCTTCGACAATCTTTGCTTGATCCACGTTGAAATGAGTCAATCAAGTCCCTCTCTACATAGAAATTATCGCGCTCATCAAAAGGGTGCTTCCTTTGGAATATGGCAGGAGACTTGACAGCACCTATTTGTGTAGCTATCAGTGGACGGGGATTGAAGGCACTTGCTAGGAACCTTAGGTCTAGATACATTCATGGACGACACATAGGGGATCTTATTTTCTAAAGCAACCAGTTGGGATTCACGCAAATTAGGGAAGTCCAAGTCATCAAACGTAGGAGTGTCATGATAAAGACCTATCGCTTCACCTATAAAGTTAAACAAAACATGTATTACCAACAGAGACGTAAAATAAATTTTGGTAGATACTTTGTTCGAAGATTCCGCTTAGAAAGAAACAATTACCAATATTTGATAATAATGCATCGTCATGTTGCTTCTCCTTCATACTGGCAACCACGTCTTTAACTTTCTTTTGTACATTATGCTGGTAATAAAATTAGCCATTCACTATAGTACATAAATAGTAAAAGATACAACTAGGGGAACAATCGTAAAGCAAAGGACCAGGAAAAGAACCATTAAATGAGAAAATTGCGCCAGCATAGTAATGTTTCCCCATATGATATTAATTAAATGATCAAATGAAAGATATTGAAAGACATAATAACAAAAAAAGGTAAAAACATGAGAAATATTCATGCATAATTCGCACATATAAACTGGGTAAAAAAATATACCTTGAATTTAACCAAAATTTCATCAAAGTTTATACCATTCCCCTGTTTAACTAAAATAAAATTAGCAAGTACTTAGCAAAATCTAAGAATCACCAAAAATAGGAAAAGTAAAAGAAATAACATATATCAAACCATATCAAATGAAGGAAGAATATCCGGGGGATCGCAAATCCCACTTGCATCTTTTGGAAAAGTGTCTTGATGATCAGCACAAGCCTAGTATTAAAAATAATATTAGAAACCCAATAACAAAATCTTTATTTTTTAACTTCTTTGCAGAACAGGAAAAATGTATAATGTAGTTAAGTGATACCTTCAGTAATCTACGATTACTGGATTGAGGGTCCACAACTAGTTCTTTCCTCGTCTCCTCATGATGAGAGCAATCCTAGTATTAAAAATGATAAAAGTAATTTAGATGTTATAGTTATGAAAATTTATAGAAAAGAAAAAAATGATAAAAGTAATTAATTAATACCTATGGTAATCCACGATTTCCACTTTAGGTTTCACCACCTGGTTCCTTCCAATTCTCGGGCTTAAATTTCTTGAATGACTCCTCTATTAAAAACTTAATTCCATAAAATTCGGGATCAACCTTAGCCTCCAACTGATCAACCTTAGCCTCCAAAATTGTTAGTTGCTTATGAACCTAGAACCAATTGACAAAAGAGTGACAATAACGTATAAAATGCAACTTATGATGGGAGTTCTGCATAGGAAATTCACCAAACATACCATATAAATTTCTTTTTCAAGCCTCTCTAAAGCTTCAATTTTGTTGGATTCAAACTTGCTTGACGTCTCTCCTTTATTGATATCATTAACCCTGTAACCTACTGGATCATCCCTCAAAGGTCGATGTTCTGACCTACTGTAATTACAGGGATCAGAAGCACGACGGGGCTGCTCCTAACACATACAAACACCACGGTCATTTGCCACCAGGAGGTCTTCTGTACGAATCAACGCCAGCTCATCACTAGTGAATGACATATTCCTAAACTTGTACTAATACAAAAACTGAGGTTTGCCAAAAAAAAAATATATATGCAACAAACATTATAACTTACCAGATTTCCATCTGCCCGAAACATCCCTCTTTTGAAGTGGTTGAAAAAAATCTTCCTGTTTGGAAAGTCTTCCCATGGTCGGCCAGTAGTGACCAAATCATAAAACCAATCCATCTTGTCTACCATATCAACACCAAAGTCAAATGGGGGGCTGCAACACCCTATCCTTACCCGCAACAACCTGTTTAGTGATGCAGTCCCTAAAATCAATAAAGGACAAATAGCCTCACCTATAACCAACATACTTCCTCGACTCAACCAATAAGAAATGGTCTTTAAGAAAAAATGAATTCTGCAGATGAGTTAACAGTATAAAAGTACTAATTAAATAGAGGATGCACATATCAAATACATCATCTGGTTCAATCAAATCTTTCTCTTTGAAAACCCTAATAAAATGTTCCTTTGCCACACTTCTATTCTTGAAATTTAAAAAATACTTTGCCATCAATCTGGATAGGCCGACCAAGTCATGGACAAAATCATCCAATGTACCATATTTGAAACTAGTTACCGCCTTGAACTCAGCAATGCCAATTTCTAATAGAGAACCATTCAAACAAAAAGTAAAGGTATCTTTCTTGTCACTGGGCAACTCATTCAACACCAAGTGTCTTATAAATTGTGGTTGAACATGCATTTCAGGTAGTTCAAGAAGATAGCCGAATGGTAAATATTTGAACAAGTCAAACACATTCAACTTCCCCAACCTTTTAAAAATTTTACCAAGAGCACCAAAGTTTAAAATGGTGAATGTTTGAACAAGTCAAGCATATTCAACTTCTGCAACCTCTTGGAAATTTCAGCAAAAGTGCCAAAGTTTATATTAGAAAGCCATTTAGGTTGTTTTGTGTTACCCTGAACCAAAAATAAAAACCCATAAGATGACAAAAAGAATACATTTATAAACAGAACCCCCATTCATTAACAAACATAGTAACATAATATGACCAACATATTAACAAAAATTCATGACCACTTGTTTGTCAATATTTTCCCCATATATTAACCAACATCTTGACCAATTTTATTTGTTAACATTTGCCCAGCATGTTAACCAACATGTTGACCAAATTGTTTGTGAACATTCAACCAACATTGGTGCTTAGTAAATTTGGTAAATTCAACCAACATGTTAACCAAATTTCATGGTAAATTTAATAGCACATTTGAAAGCCCAAAAAAATATAAAAAAAGAATACTGCAAGAAAAATAATATGACAGACATATAAAAACAAAACTTAATGACATGTTCAAAAAGAATAAAGCAGATAATATAGCCCCAAAACAATATAGTCAGGACCCCCCCCCCCCC
>DF363016.1:48854-71803 GCA_000787875.1 Solanum virginianum
TTTCCTTGAACTATGTGCCTAGCATAGGTTTAATCTAATGACAAACAAAGTTTGTCACATGTTTTAAACCAAAAACAAAAACATCATAACATATTTGGAGAATAAAAATATCGAAAGGAAAATAGGGAAAGACCAATATATACCATAAATTCAATCAAAAAGAGAGTATAATGACATAAACAAATATCAAAATAATGTCCAACAGTTACATAAACCATCACCTTACTCCAAAATTTAAAAACAAATAGGTCAAGCCAACAAAGAATGCTTAGCGAACATCAAACTTACCCTAAAAAAGCAAAAAAAAAAAAATTATAGTACTTTCATCAATTACAAGAAAACTACAACGAAATGATTTTAAATTGGATATATAACCATCAAATAACACCATTCTTTTGCCCCCATAAAATCGAGCAGAAATCACACTATCAAACACTGAATAATAAAAACCAAAATCCACATATCTTAAAAGAAACACCAATAATTTAAATTTGGGATTTGAAGAAATAGAATTCAAACACAGAAACAAACGTATATAGACAAAATTTATCCCCACATTACAAAAAAAAGACATGTCAAAAAATGGTGTAGCATACTCTTGATCTTCTCTTAAGACTTTTTACACTGTCCTTCTTCCCTTTCATGGCTACATTCTTAAGTTGTCAATTATCACCTTTCAAAGACCCAGCAACCCTAGACTGAAAAAAAAAATAAGAATCTACTTGCTCAAACTTGTTATATAAAGCTTAAAACATCGAATGAAACAAGAAAAAAGCAAGGGTTTTACCTTGAGTCTAACATTTTTTGACTTTTGTTACTCATTCAAGCAATGTCTTTTTAATATTGGTATTTCATCCTCGAAATTGTTATCGTTAGGCAAAGTGACCTTCTCTTTCCCATTTCTTTTTAATGACTTTGAAGCACCATCACCAGAGTCCTTCTTCTTTGAAGATTCAATAACAATGATATTAGAAGTGCCTGCAACTATATTTTTTCTACGGACAGGTGACGGAGTAAAAAGATTCAAATTAAAAGTGAGCCTGAAAGATTGTGTGGGTGTGGTATCCAAAACAAATCGGCTTCGCATTTAGTCGGGGACTCTTACGCACGAGGGTTTTGTCATTGAAAACCGACATGGTCGTGACTTTGAAACACCAATCAAAAACCACAACAACACTAAAAAGAAGGACAACAGAAAGGAAAAATAAAACCAACAAATGGCGGAACAAAAAAAGGAGAAGAAGGGTTGGGAAGACAAAGGGGTTGAGTATTGAATAATCTTTGTCCAAGAAATTAAAAAACAAGGTACCGTTTGTTGAAAAATACAAAATGTAAAGGAATTGTCAAATCGGTCCAAAAAGCTACTTTTCCATTTGAAAAAAAAATGTCAACTTGATGTGACCATTAATAAAATTAAACATTACAAGTACACACAAAAATATACAAAATAATTAAAAAAAGGAAAAGAAAATAATAAAATGACACTTTAGTAAATAATTATGACAAAAAGGTAAATAATTTTGGAGGTTGACAAAAAGTGTAATTGAGGCCCTAAAAATGTACAGTTTTGCAATTTTTACTTTTGAAAATTATGAAGTGGGTTAAGCCCAATTATGTTCAATAATATGATTTTTATAAACTATTGGTTATGACAAGAATGTGATCACATATATGTCTATTGATGATGGCTCTCTGAGCATTTTGGATGCTTGCACCATTTTGTATACGAATGGGCTATTCCTATGCATGAGTATATTGACTATGAAATTATGGTTTTGACATTTGAGCCTAAGTATGACTTATTATGAATGATGTTTGGCTTTTATGCCTAATTGTGCATTTAAAATATTTGGCAAGACTTGTATCTCTTGAAAGCATGTATAACTAAGTATATTATAAGTATTCTTGTGGGATGACGACTCACCACCGATGGATTGAGGGTTCTCTCTCTTTCCTTGAACTATGTGCCTAGCATAGGTTTTTCTTTTTGAAATGGGTGTTGTTCCCGTAAGGAAAGATGCCTTCGAAATATGTGGTGTCCCTGTAAGGAGAAGACATGATATGATTTTCCATATGTGAAAATCCTATCCAAAATGAGTGTTGTTCCCGTAAGGAAAGATGCCTTCGAAATATGTGGTGTCCCTGTAAGGAGAAGACATGATATGATTTTCCATATGTGAAAATCCTATCCAAAATGAGTGTTGTTCCCGTAAGGAAGGTTGCTTCATACGAAATGGGTGTTGTTCCCGTAAGGTAGAGTATGGTTTACCTTTGGCAAGTAGACAACCTCTTTACCAATGAGGAAATTTCATCGGGATTCCATGTAATAGCTCACTTGGTCTTATTCATGTCGGTTAAGGTCACATTCCCACTATATATGAGCATCATTTGCACTTTATGCATCATGACTTTCATGACATCTTTTATATTACATTCTTTACTATATATATCTATTTCTATATTATGTATCTTTATCATCTAACATTGTATGCAGGTTTTGGTAAGTTACATGCATTGCAGCCCACATACTTATTACATTCAAATGTACTAACGCATACTTTCACCTCCATGATCTCACTATGTAGGGACCGAAGATTACTACCATCCACTGTTTGATGCTAGATCGGAATTGAGACATTTGTTGTGGTGAGTCCTATCTTCCAAGAGAATTATGATATATATGTATGTTTGATGTGGAAATGTGGAAAATCCTAAGTCTCGAATTTCCCCCATAGCATAAGCCATACTTACCCACCCTGTGCTATATGCTATGTGAATCCATGCCAATCCCTTTCTCTAAGATATCCCTATAGCGTGAGTCCTACTTTCTGTCCCTTAGAACTATGTTTTTAATTTGAATGCACTTCTGAACTGATGGTGTGGATTTTGGTACTTTGAGGCTTGTTTGGGGACTCTTGGGTTCCCATTCGCCGTGTCACTCCTAGACCCCAGGTCCAGGTCATGACATCGATTTTCCCATGAAAATTCAAGCTTCGTCTTATCCGTTGTCTTCCCATCAGCAGCTGTAGGGTACAAACTATCCTGCTGCTAATAAATCTTCTTCTTCGGGTGTGAAGCTCCCTACAGCTAGGCAAACTTCACACATTGGCCAGCTAGCTAGTAGAAGCTTGAAAAGAGCTCATCCAGAAGCAGCTACGATTGCACTGAGGGCTACCATTGTGGGGAGTAACAAGCCCATGAGTTCAAGGGAGTTCTCCACCTCAGAAGTTCTCAATCTGTTGATAAATAAGGCTAGGATGGAGATCAAAGAAAAGCTTAAAGAATGGAGCACAACTGCTGCTTCTCAAACTTTATCTAAGGAAAAAGAAAAGGAAAACCAGAAGCAAATTACTCCTGAACTTACCAAAAATGATCTGAGAAAGAATAAATTGCTCATGATACTCAGCGTCCTCGCTGAGGTTTACTCCATGGTATGGGATTTACCTAGACTCACCGTGATTCGCCTAAATTTAGTTAAACTCTAATTCATATCGATAAGGCTGACACAAGAGTGACTCTGATACCACCTGTAACTACCTGACCCAACACTGTGAAGTATTGTCCACTCTTGGGCCTATGGGCCTAGGCCATCATGGATTTGTCCCTTTGAACTCACCCAAAAGATGCCTAATAGTATATATAGACCAGTCCTTTACTTATATACCGACCATCTCTCTTGTGTTTTGCCGATATGGGACTTCTTATCCCAAGATGAGTTGTTACAATCTTCTTCTTCTTCAGATCCTGTGAGCTTAATAATCCCATTTTCCAGAAGNNTCTTCAGATCCTATGAGCTTAATAATCCCATTTTCCAGAAGAGATTGAAAGACATAATCTCCACCTTCCAAAGATTTGATTTTCTTTAGATTTGAAACAACAAGAAGAGGACGCAGAATCCTTCCGGCATAAAAAAATATGCGAACATCACCCTGCAGCTCATCTCTCTTAATTTCAACCTAGAAGAAAATTTTAGAATGTTTAGTGTGAGTATCAAATTCACACATCTTATATGATAATATACAATGTCTTCTAAAGAACAACATACTAGTTTGAATTTTAATATTCATTTAAAACTGAGAGACTTTTCACAATACATCCAGTGCTAATGGAAAAGGCCCCAGGTCACTTTCCCCAGTCAAGAAGTTACATTAACTTCCATGAATTTAACTTGCACGGAAACATCAAATCAATTGCCAAATTTGTGATAAAGGTTATTTAATAGAGAACTTAGATTTAGTTGTATTGTTCTGCCAATTCTGTGTTATTGTAGTTCTTGATTGTGATATCTTTCTGTTTGTTCTGTATCAAGTATTGTAGTATTCTGTTGTTTATGGCTCTCTCTTGTAGGATAATTTGCAATGCAAGGATTCGTTCTATTCCAAACACATCACATCTGTCTTTTTTTTTCCCCAAGGAAACATGCCAATGACAACAGAGGGTTGCTCTAATGATAGACCGTCTACTCCAACCAAGAGGTTACCTAGCATTGGAGGAAAGAGGCACAACCTACTGTTGGCAGCTTCAGGCTTCGAACTTACCAGCATACAAATGTTATTCTACAGTCAATATATATACCACAGAAATCACGTCTATTTTAGGAACAAAAAGAAAAAGATTGAGTCCTTCAAACATTTGCTTAATAGTTTTATAATCGCCTTTAATGAATTTATTTGCAATATAACCAAATTTCTACTCTTCTGTACATAATTAAAAAAATTATCACTACTTACTTGGTGTGATGATTTATTCCTGTCAGTTCAATACTTTATTTCATTTTTAATGAAATATACCATAAACTTGAGAAGCAAAGGGCACGAGAAAAGACATCATTTGGCTTACGGTTTCTATGACAAGTCCGCCCCCATGGTAATACACTAACAAGGGGATTTTTTCGGAATCGGGAATGTTGTCGGGAAGATAGAGTCTAGCAGAGACGTGAGGGGAGATAGTCACGTCTTTGGAGAATACGCCGCTTGATGGGATTTGTGGCGATGGCGGAACGTAAAAGGACCCGTGCACTTCGTAAAACCGCTCGACACGTCCACTTTTGTAGAGCCAAGTTGGGCTTCTGTACTTGCAAACCCAAGCTGGGCCTTACCTGGTCAATTCCCTGTACATATTATGAGCAAAGCAACTGATTATGCACATCAAAATTTCTGTATATTAAAAGCAGTGATGACCAAAACCAATAGGTAACTTACTGTTAAAGGCCAACCCTTCAATGGTAGTCCAGTGACACCTTGGTTCAACCCTAAAGAACAAGGAGAAGCTGTAAGGACTGAATTGCACAAGTAAGATCACCTACAATATAATTGATATACACGTACTCAGAAAAGACGGGAAAAAACTTACACAGACTCATCCAATGAATACTGTTGTTAACAATTTCAGGACTTTATGACTGATTTTAACTCTCTGCAGTAAGTTTCCGCTCTGTTCCGACTATTCTTACCAAGATTCTGCCTCCGTTTGACATTTTATGATCTCCTAAGACTTAAAACCAACATTGTAGTAAATGTTGTTTTCCACTGTTAAGCTAGACTTTAACATATTGCTGGAAAAAGACCCCCCAGAAAAGGAAAGTAACTTGAAATTCAAACAATAGGCCGGTTGACCTCGATTCTTATGCCTGGCAACATTTTTTTTTATTTCTTTCATTTAAATTGTCCTTTCGATAAATTGATTATCATACTTATGAAATAAACATGTATTCTACTTTATCTCCAAATGGAAAAAGAAAATAAATGAGCATACACATACAAAACAAATATTCTAAGTCTTAAAATATGTAACAACTAAAATCAAAATGATCGTGAGTAACCTAATGTGAGACCTTGTTGAATTGGCGTTTACATGATATTGTACATCCAATACAGTATAAAAGAAGATTTAATTACATCCTGCAAACACAAGTCACTATGTTTGGTTGACATGCACCAACCTTTTGATGGATCAATGAAAATGTTGCAATATAAATAATATAAATATTCAACAGCAAGGGTACAATGATTCTACTATACATAATTAAATGAAAATGAACATGAGCCAACCTGGTGTGGCACTTCATCCCTGCGACACTTAAGTCTTAGCTCTGTAATGAAGAGTGCAGAATCTTCACATACTCCCACCCACTCCCCATCAAGTAATACCATTTGCTTTCCATGGAGTGAGGTGACACTATCGTCAACTGACTTTTGCATCCCACATCGGAACAATGTCTCAAGAAATGGTTTCAAAATAGTTGTGCTGACAAGACACAGACAAGCCAAAATTTTCACCAGGCCACAATTTTCTCCATCTGGGGTAGATAGAAAACATAGTTTTCTCCAGTGTGAAGGATGTCTACATAAGTTATTTTAACAGTCATTAAATTACCATACTTAAGTTGAACAAAAAAGATACAAAACACCAAATAACTATGACATAATGAGCAACAATCAGGAAGCAAGACAAATGAAGTCACCATTTTGTGAAAGCACAAACAAACTGGTCGATATAAATTTACAAACACTTACGGATATCTAGCATCGCCAACCTTCTGTCATGCCCCAGGGAGGGTATCCAAGACGTGGCCGGCTAGAGACTATTGCTAGTCCCCAAGCTAACCACTTGGCCTCATCACAATCATTCAATCAATAACTCTACATATCAGTGAAAGTTAAAGGAAAGGTAAATGTACACATCTCATCATCTAGTCTCAAATAATAATAGTATAATAGAAGGCTAGTAGCAAGAACTAGCTCACAATCTTAACAATCAACATCCGACTCTAGTTTATGAAACCTCTATCACTATCAAGTGGTGCTAATGACAGACCCATGGCTACCTAAATCAAAATAAAGCTAAGGAAATCTAACTCTAAAGCAAGATGAAAATAAAGTAATGAATCCTTCGATGTAGAGGAGGCTCACCAATCCGCTGAACGTTCAAAGATCCTCAATGATGCGCCTGCTGATCATCTCTATCCCATGTATCTACATCATAAAATAATTCACGCTAGAGTGGCGTCAGTACTGAAATATACAGTATGTAAAATAGCTGAATGAAACCGAAATAGGTAGAATAATATGAAACAACAATCAACTCAATATAGAAAACCAATCAACATGTCAAATATTTATCTAAAGCAAGAATAAAGAGTAGACAAGTGACCCATCAACCAATAAAATCTCATCAATCAAATTACACTCATCTTACGAAACTCGACTCAACTCATCTCATCATTTCTCTGAGTACTCAAGGTAGGAACTTTCTGAGAGTTTCTCTAATCCGACAACAACCACTTATGAGCCAATAATTGGACAACAATCACGCTAATGTTGCTACAGCCGTTCCATATTTTCTAGGTAGGGAACGAATCGAATCCACTAGGGATTGCCAGAAAATCAAACTAGACCTCTATTGTTTCAGGGACTCTATCAAAAGGGGACCTCAAACATAACATGATATAATGGTCCTAATCCTCACCTATGCTTGGCTACATAGTTTGATGAGGTGAGTTGGACTAACTCTTACTCTTTCGGTGCTTGATACTCCTCCCATGACTCAATGCTCATAAAATCCATCCAATCAAACCAATCAATCCATCACAATCAACTTCATAGAGGCACAATCTTTCATTCAGTCTTAGAGAGACTCTATCATCTCATCAGTCAACATCTCAATCAATAGCTCAAGGTTTAGAACAATTGTTAGGGAATAATCCAATAGACAAATCATTATAGTTCATTTATAGAGACTGATGGACCATCACTATCAACCTATCTCATTCTCACATTCACAATCACAATCTCTATCATCATCCTCAATCAAGGCTCTAGATTTAATTCTTATCTTCATTCATGCATGCTTTCAATAATTAACATATAGGTTTATGCAATATCTCATGTAAAGCATTAAATTTAAGAAAATAAATTTATGATGATCATCACATAAGAAAATACATGTAAAGATATAATTTTTCAAGAAAATAATCAAAAATCATGTATGTAGATTCATGAACTTTCAACTCACTTTTAAGCTTTACATACTTGGAAAGTTGATATTACAATTGAAATTTGATGAATACTAGCTTTCTTGGAGAAAATCCTCGATCTCAATGATTCTTTTAGAGGTGTGGCACTTCATCCCTGCGACACTTAAGTCTTAGCTCTGTAATGAAGAGTGCAGAATCTTCACATACTCCCACCCACTCCCCATCAAGTAATACCATTTGCTTTCCATGGAGTGAGGAGTTTCTCTATGATTCTTGAATTCTTGATTGAGAATCTTTAGAGTCCTTGATGAAACTGTAATTCTTGAAGACGAAGAATCAATAAATCCTTTCTTGGAATTCTTAAATTCATTTTCATGAAACCCTAGGTTATGATTTAAGATTCTATTAGAGATTCATGAATAGATGAAGAAATTTGGATTGGGTAGATTGGAATTTATGAAGAATAACTTACCTTGAGGATGAATCTTGAAAGCTAATCCTAACTTGATGATTTTCTTGATGATTCTTGAGCGTTCATGTTTAGGAGTGAAGGCCAGAGTTTTTAATTATGAAAACTGACATTTTATACGTTTTGGGACCTTAAATATACCCCCAAAGGTTTTAGGATAAAATTACCCTCAAAATAAAAAGAAAACATATTATTTATCTCATCTAGAAAGGGTCTGCGTTGGATCCGCGACGCGGAGCTATCGCGGATCTTCGGAAAGCTCTGCAGGGCTTTCAATAAAATGGTCATAATCGCGGATCTCCGGACAGTTCTGTAGGGATTCAGTAAAATAGTCATAACATTCTCCTCCGAACTTTTATTAAAGCAAACTTTGATGCGCTGGAAAGTTAATTCAAATATCTTCGATTTGATATATTAAGGGTCACCAAACTCATTATACTTTAGGAGATATGGTCATTTTAAGTTGACCCTTCTGTCAATTCATATGAAAACTTAGTTGGTAAGAATTCTTTGGACTTGGCTTGATGTAAAAGATCCCTTATGTTCATGTATTGAACTTAGGAGGGGTTGGGAATTGACCAGAATGCCCCTCAAATTAAAATGAAAATTTCACTTCGGAATGGCCCAATCCATGACGTGGATGGGGGGCGCACTAGTGTATTTTTTTGTAGAACACAATTCCCATAGAAGAAATTATATATATATATATATATATATATATACATATATATATGTGTGTGTGTGTATGTGTGTGTGCATGTGTGTAGTGTGTGTGTGCGTGTGTGTGCGCGCGCATCCCAGGCATGTCGCGGCTTGGGTGCGCACAGTCACTGGAAATTGTTTTGGATCAAAAAATAATTTTTCGATCCAATGGATCTAAAATTCGAATGAGACCATTTTCCCACTCAATTTTTCATATTGATCGCATCCCCGATCTCGGATTCACAAATTGAGAATGGAAAGATGCATTACGCGCACTTCTCTATCTTAGGGATATTTTTGGTAATTTACCGGGTGTTACACCTTCCTAGTGTATAAACCTGTTGACGCATTTTGCTCTCCATTTTCTTGTAAGGGTGACACCAATATCCAGTGGAAAAAGACCTGGAGAGACCATTATTAATTATTGATGCATCCAAGTAGTGCTTAATTCGCTGCACTTGTTGATCTCCATAAAGATCTCTTTGCATTGTCATCACCATACAACTTTCGACATGTTTAATGTGCGCCCTAAGCTCTCATTCAAGGAGCTCACCAACTCGCTCCAATCTCTTGTTTAGAAAATCATCTCTGTCATCAACCTTTCGGTGACCAATGAAAGAGTGCAAGAGGCATTTTACCATATATCCAACGAAGCGAGCCTTCTGCTTGAAGCCACTAAGATTAGGAAATAGGTATGTTTTTATGCACTCCTGGATAGATTCTTGAGGTGGAAATTTACAATTCTTTATAATTCTATCAACATAAATAAGAGCCTTTTTCCCCTTCCTAAAATCCTCACAATTCTTATCAGCCTCACAAATAGAAGCTAGTAATATATTGACGATAGTAGTATCTTCAGTATCCACGTCAATCAAATTTACTACCTCCCTGTCAGAGGATACACCTAGAGAAAAAACCAAGACCCAAATTGGCATTTCTGTGAGGAGGTACACACTGAGGGGTTTTCTCCTCCCCAATGTGCTGAAGGTCTCAGTCAGCTTAATGTAGACTCTCTTACTTGTTTCACCTGGGTGATATCGAACCATCCAAGTGGGATCGTTTGACACCTAGAGTCTTTTTAAACGAAGCTGCTCCTGTGCAATAAAGTCTGAAATGGAAATAGCAAGATCTACAAAGAGCTGTAATAGGAAATATACTATATTTTAATCTATATAGTTAGCCAAGGGAAAAGATTACTTAGCTTGAAGCTTGAGAAAGAAATTCTTGAGCTAAAGACTCTTGAAAGATAACTATACTACTTTGTATTACGAGTCAAAAAATTTGAGCAAATAGTGTAGTGTAAACAACTTTGTATAGATAATGTATATAAGATTGTAGATTTTATAAGAAGCTTGTAATTTCTCTCTTTTGGAGGTGGCCAACATACCCTTAATATTGATGAACATAATTTACCAATTTCGAACACACACATACTTATATACTAGTTTTTCAATCGCATGTTACACATGTAATCCCTCTTAATGAATTTAAATTTTAATAAATCATATTATATTGAAAACTATGATTGAGTTACAAATTAAACTATCCGTATATTCAAAAAACAACAAATAGGACAAAAGGATGGTGAATAGAAGCAAATCTTCATATACTAACTAACACCAACTGTTCAACATTAATTTTCTATGCCCCCTTTAGGTAGAAGAGAGGGAGGGGTTGCGAGTGAGGTGTTAGCAGGAAGATGTTGCCTTTTTAGCCCCTTTTACAATGAAGTGTCCCCCAGGATCAGATTCACAGTCAAACTTGTCAACACCATTCATCCAACACAATTATGAGTTAACCATCACAGGAATTCTCCCAATCAAGACACCTGGTCTTTTGTCTTCCACTTCACACTCCTCGTCAACAAACCAATCTACACCGGTTTTGAACTTGTCATTTCTCACAAGCTCTTTTGTATACACTTGGGTGGCTAAAGAAATTAAAAGAATAAGAAAAATAAATGACATGTTAGATGTGTTATCAAATGTATTTTGGATTTTGTGAGTTCACATAAATGATAGTAACAAGTATTAAGGAGTATACCATATTCATATGTCTGTTCCATAAAAAAAATCCATTATGTGTGCTCGGGATAGAAGTTTTGTATAAATGTAGACCCATGCTATGAAATTAATGTTAAGGCAAAGAATCAGTTGTATAAAAACTAAGGAGTATACCAAAAAAAGAAGAAATACTACAATCTGGCCCATTCAAAATGAATGAATATCAAATAAACAGAAAGAAGTTGATACACATAAAACTACACATTACATGCAAACATCATTTTTATTTTTTGAATATTACACAAAAATAACATTCCCAACTTGAACATGAGTCTCAACCATAATCATGGAAGAATAGGCCATGTTCTGGAGGCGAGCATGCCATGGCCACAAATCCAAACACTTTTTCCCGCTGTCTGAAAAAAAACTTCTCCCCAGCCCAAAACTTTGACTGCTCAAGGGTTACTTTCCCAAACTTCAAGAAGCATGCTTTCAATCACCATCACCTCTCTTTGATGGCTCATAACCTGGCCCAACATGGATCTCCCCAATCGAGCCAAATACCCTTTGGATTCCATGGCCACAGTCATCAGATTAATTCATATAATGACTTTGTTAACCATGGAATCCAAAGGGTGTTTGACTGCGTTGGGGAGATCCATGTTGATCCAGGTTATGATCCATCAAAGAGAGGTGATGGTGATTGGAAGCATGCTTCTGTGAAGTTTGTTACTTGTGATATGATTACATATAAATTTTGACTCAAGCAAATTTGAGTTGAGTTGGGGCTTGACTGTTTGTTGTCTTGACCTATTATAACCTGCTCAAATTTGACCAACCCACCCAATTGCCACCCCTACGTATAATTTTGACCTAAATAAATCAAAATATATGTGCAACACACAAGTGGATGAATTAGTAATTACAAAATATGGTATGAAATCACAAGTGCATTGATCCCTTACAAAATATGGTATGAAACCACAAGTGCATCGATCCCTTCATACTTATTCCATCCCTAAAATATCATTTGTACTAATAAAGTTAATATATACATACATATTCTTTTTAGATTCATTTTTTCAAACCTAAAACAAAAGTTTAAAGTCAAGCCAGCTAAGGCAAGTAAATAAGGAAAAATGGTTAGGGTTGAACATTTAGGTTCTTGATTTTTTTTTTGTGATGGTGCAAATACTAATATTGGTCTTTTGGTGAAGGTGCAACAAATATTCAAATCATTATCTACTAGCCGCTTTCTCTATTTTCTAAATCAAATTAAATAAGTTTTTCTGAACAACTTGTTCACGACGTTCTTCTCTTTCTCCTTTTCAAGAATGAAATCCTTAGTTTTCACTTAACTATTTTTTTCTTTTTGAATATGGTAACTTTGTATTATATCACAAGAGTACATAGGTTGTACCTTAGTTTTCACTTTACTTTTTTTTTTCTTTTTGAATATGGTAACTTTGTATTATATCGTAAAAGTAAATCGGTTGTACCTTATTTTTCACTAAACCTTTTTCATCAACTAATGTAGTAACAATAAAATTATAACTAAGTTGATGATTAAGAATCTGGTGTAATGTTTTAACAGATGAAATATGATTTAGCTGTGTTAGCTATTACTAATTAAATAGAGAGTTGGGCTATATACATTTAATATGTTCTTCATTATATTTTCTTCAGTCCTTTAAAGAAATCCTCAGAAAAGTTTTGAATTTCTGACTATAAATATACTTTCTTCAATAAATACGAATTCATATATTTGACTTCATCATAATATCTAAAATCTATTTCAGATTTACTTAACTTTGACGTTCTTACTAAAAAACCGCAAGTAAAGAAGGAAAAAAGCTTAGTGCTCAACAATGTGATTCTATTTTAGATTTAGTTAATAATGTACCACAAATATTTATCATTAGATATGATTAAGAATAAAAGATGATAGTATGGATGGAAAATGGGTCAATTCAACACGTCAAATCATGCGTTTGTTCCAACTCAATTATTAAATTGTCATATAGCCTTGATCAAAGGTAGGAAAGATTTAAAATGTTGAGGTTTATGGGGTTTGAGGGTTCGATTGGCAAAGTAGTGAATAAGAGGACACAAATGACAAATGGAGCCAAATACGGGGATCTCCTATGTGATTCCACCAAAAAATTGTACCAATTTAATTAGGTTGAGATTACATAAATGATGAAATTAATGGTATCATAATTACTCTAGTTAGTAAGTTCCGCACCCACATCATTGACCACTAGGGAAAATTACCCACAAGGCTTACTAATCATTCTAAGCCAATAAGCCTTGGTGGCTCCATCATACCACTATAACAAGGAGCAATAGTCAAAACAAGGAAGGGCACAAAAGATAACTGTGGAATAAGAATTTTATTTAAGAGACCTCTTTTTTTAATGACGAGGGGAACCCACAGCCGCTACCCTTTAGGTGCACACAAGGTAAACCCCCGCTTCTATGCAATAGCTGCAAACTACACAGGAGAGTAAGGTAAGCCTGGTGCGATGAGCTCGACCCAAAAGGCAATCACTACAAAAAAAGTTCAATTAGTAGCTCCACACTATTTTGACAACCAAATGGCTTTCAATTTTCATATGTAATTAGATTACAACTAACACAATAGAAATATTTCTAAAACAAAAATACTAATATTTTATTAATCATTAAAAAATGTCTAACTTTAAAATATTACAAGCAAGCAAACTTTCAATTTTTTAAAAAATTATTCAATATATCTATATCCATGATAAAATTAAAATATCCTCATTTTCCTTCCAAGAGCGTTGGTGTGACAATAAGCCCATGAATATGAATGTCATTTTGCCATCTTCTGACCAGATTTTTTCCTTGATACCCATCACTAATCTGCAAAAAGTTTAACAAATGATCAAGTTCGTCATTTTGTAACCACATATTATAGATAGCTTTGGCATTTTACACATATTTTCATAACATATGGATCACTACTAAGGAAAACAGTATAATAAATATCACGACTCAAGCCTAGGGCCTAGACATTATCGGCGAATAGGGAACCCAAAGGAACCCCAAACAAGCCTCATAACATATCATTACACATCTTTGGTCGCGGAAGCAATATAAAACATCATAAGAAACACGAACAAGGGGAAATGGGACTAAGGGAGAAAGAGAGAGTTTAATACTTAAATAACATAAATGAGTCAAAGCTCAAACATAAGCTCTTGTGATCGATGAAAACATCAACATGCACCCCATACAAATAGTGTTTCCAAATTTTTCAAAGGAAATACCACCGCCACTAACTCGAGATCATGAGCTGGGTAATGATGCTCAGGCACCTTCAATTATCTTGATGCATAAGCTATCATCTTACCATGTTGCAAAAGTACATAACCCAACCCACTTCGAGAAGCATCACAATACACCACAAACCCATCCAAACTATTTGGTAGAGCCAAGACAGGGGCTGATGTGAGCCGATCCTTCAAAGTTTGAAAATACTTTTCATAGTCATCTGACCACATAAACTTAACCTTCTTTTGGGTCAATTTAGTCAATAGAGATGCAATGGATGAGAACCCCTCAACAAACCTCCTATAGTAATCTGCTAGCCCAAGAAAACTTTGAATGTCCAAAGGATTCAACGGTCTAGGCCAATTCTTTACAGCTTTGGGCTTTTTCGGATCCACCTTTGTACCATCACCGGGCACCACATGACCAAGTAAGGCAACTTTATTCAACCAAAACTCACATTTGCTAAACTTGGCATGCAACTTCTTATCCCTAAGGTTTGAAAAACCAACCTCAAATGATTCATATGCTCCTGCTCACTTCGGGAATTAATGAGGATATCATCAATGAAGACAACCACAAAGCTATCTAGAAATGGCTTGAATACCATATTCATAAGATCCATAAACATGACTGGAGCATTAGTTAAACAAAATGACATCACCATAAACTCAAAGTTCCCATACCTTGTCCAAAAGGTCATCTTGGGAATATCACACTCCCTAACCTTTAACTGATGCTACCCAGAATTATGGTCGATCTTTGAAAAGTAAGTAACCTGTTGGAGTTGGTAAAACAAGTCATCGATCCTAGGCAACGAGTACTTATATTTTATGGTAACCTTATTCAATTGCCTATAATCAATACACATCAGAAGAGATCCATATTTATTTCTTACAAACAACACCGGAGCACCCCCATGAAGACATACTTGGCCTAATGAAACCCTTTTCCAACAAGTCTTTCAATTGATCTTTCAACTTTTTCAATTCCACTGGTGCTATTCGATAAGGAGAACAGAGATAAGTTACGTATCCAGGAGAAGATCTATGCTAAAGTATACTTTTCTTTCGGGAGAAATACCGAGCAAATCCTTGGGGAACACATCTAGAAACTCATTCACCACCGAAACCATCTCAAGAGTAGGTGACTCATACTCCACATCCTTAACCCTCACAATATATGCACCCTTTGGAGATCATCTTTTGAGACTTAAGGTAGGAAATAAACTGACCCTTAATGGCGGAGTCACTACCTCTCCATTTAAGAATGGGCTTGCTCGGAGGTTGGAACTCGACCTTTCAAGTTCTATAGTCTATATAGGCATATGAAGCATGCAACCAATCCATCTCAAGAATTACATCAAAATCAAACATGTTAAGTTCCACGAGATTACAGGGGAAGACTTTATACAACACAGAAACAAGACACCCACGATAGACCCTATGAGCAACAACAAATTCACCCATGGGAGTATAAACTGAAAAGGGGTCTCTTAAGATCTCAGGAATCAAACCAAACTTAATAGCCAACAAAGAGTCACTAAAGACAAATTTGCACTTGGATCAAGAAAAGCATAAGCATCAAAATCAAAGATTTTTAACGTATCAATCACAACATCTAGAGCCTCTTCAACCTCCTAACGGGCATAAAGACCATAAAATTTTTTGTTTATTGGTGCAACACCTTGAGGAACTCTAGGTTGTCCTTGATCACTTTGATTCACTTGACCCTTCTTTGGTGTCTTTGGGTAATCAACAAGCTTGTGCCCCATTTCCCCATAACCAAAGCAAGCAATTCAACCCCACAAGCTCCTTCCAGGGTGAGTTCTCCCGTATTTTTCACATCGCGGAGGCAATGGCCCATCACCAACTGATGCCTTAGGAGGAGGCACTCAAGCATGAGGAACCCAAGCGTTAGAACCTTGGCCCTATTGGAAGCGGCCAAAGCCACCAATTTGAGAGCCGGAGAATTCACCATCATTATAGGCCCTCTAAGGATCATGCACTCTCCTCTCCTTGAGTTTCTCCCTTTCAATCTATTCGGCATACACCATAAGTCTAGAGATATCCATATCTCGTATGAGCATGGCCATACGACATTCTTTCATAATCAAGTTAGAGATAACAGAAATAAACTTACGCATTCTTGCACGAGGATCAGCCACAAGTTCGAAGCATACTTGGAGAGCTTAATGAACTTGAGGGCATAGCCCCTCACACTCATATCCCCTTTCTTGAGCTTGATAAAGTTCGATTGTCTTAGCTTTTCTTAGCTCAAGTTTGAAGAAATAATCCGGGAAGGCAAGATTGAGGTCCTCCCAATTAACAGCATTACCACAAACCCTTTCCATATACCACTGAGTGTACTACACTTGGGCCACATCCTTCAACTGGTAAGCAGCCAGTTCAACATTCTCCTCAGAAGTGACACCCATAACATTCAACACCTTGGTGAGCTCATTAATGAAATCATGAGCTTTCTCAACATCCTTTGACCCATAAAAATCAAGAGGATTCATCCTGGTGAAATCCCTCACTCTAGAAGCCAGTGTGGGATCCCGAGGAAGGTTAGCCTGCCCAGTCTGAATAATCACCACCTACGCAAGCATAGCAAAGGCTGTAGAAAATTCACCATTAGGGACAGGCTTATCTGTAGGCCCCTTGAGGTTCTTAGCATTCATTAGCCGGAGTTGGTTTGGCAGATCTACCTCAAGGCATCTTCTGAAATGGAGTAAGGATATCATCAAGATCAAGAAATTAAACATACTATTTGTAGCATGACATAAGTCATGAAGAAGTGAGATAATTTCTAGAACATCGTCATAGCCTCCCACTCATAGGCATGGTGCACTTCACACCTGTGAATAGAATTCTACTTGACGGGGCATGTTGGACTCCGAGGATCATTTACAAACCTAGGGCTCTAATACTATCTCTGTCATGATTTGGACCTAGGGTCTAGAAGTGACAGGGAAATGGGAACTCGAGGGTCCCCACACAAGCCTCAAAGTACCAAAATCCACCTCATCGATTCGAAAGCGCATTTAAAATAATGCATAATTCTAAGGGATAGGAAAGTGGGACTCATGCTATGGGGACATCTTAGGGAAAGGGATTAGCATGAATTCATATAGCATATAGCATATAATGACTAAGGGGCGGGTAAGTATGACTCACGTTATGGGGGCAATTCGGGACTTAGGATTTTCCACAATATAACATAAGACCATTTTATAACAACATAGACCATAAGTAGCCATGAACAAGAACCCGATACAAGACTTAGCATAAAATGAAAAAAGTACACAAGACATCCAATGATCTCTCTACATAAGATAGGTCGAGCGCCAAGAAATACCCTGGGCTTACCCTCAAAGTAAATAAAGTAGAAGACAAACAATATAGGTAGAAGAGCTGGTGGCTTGTCCTTGGAAGATAGGACTCATCACAACAAGTATAACTTGAAACCCAAGATGGATATCGTACGGCAGATGAATGGGCTTCTTGGTTCCTGTATGGTACTATCATGTAGGCTAAAGTATGTGTTAGTACGTTTGAATGTACTGAGTATTAGGGATACTATACATATGACTTATAAACCTGCAATCAATGTTAGATGACCAGGGCACATATTATAGAAAGAATCATATATCAAGAGGGTAGTATACCAATATGCCATGGTGAGCATGATGCATTGCAAAAATACTTCACATAAATTGAGGATGAGATCATAACCGACATGAGACTAAATGAGCTATGCCTTAGAACTTCGTTGCCTTCCCCACAACGGGTAAGAGGTGACCTATTTGCCAAAGGTAGATCCTTATCATACATTTGCCTTGGGTATAAACATAGTCCTATGTTAGGCACATAGTTTAAGGAAAGGAGTATGGACCCTTGGAGATAGTCCACGCTGACATCCAATCTGTCAGTGCTAGGTCATCATCCCACTATATATATACGTGCTTGTAAAAGAGGCATAAGACTTCAAATTGATTATTTGTATTTTTAGGCTTAAAGGTCAAATCTCATTTTCATAACCATGCATCATAGGCCAAAAGTCCAAAAACATTCTTCATGGCATTATTTCATGCATAGGGATAGCTCCTTTTGAGCATCTTCTTGGGAGATGAGTATGGACCCTATGAGATAGACCAGTCTGACTCAAACCTCAATCAATGCTCCCATAGATATTGTGGCGTAAACACCCATAGATTGCTCCTTGAACCATAAACTTAGTCATATATGTGATCACATTCTTTTCATAATCATAATCATATCAAAATCAATTCATAAAACATAATTGGGCTTAACCCACTTTATAGTTTTCATAAAATGTCAAGAACATGAATGCATATGCTATGAATCATGTGAAAATGGCATGAGTAATTGAGAGTTAATCTAAAATAAATAATATAATATTAAATTCAAGTGAAAATATAATTAAATCCACATTTAAAAATCATAGTATAATTACCATGCATAAATAATTCTTTAAAGGGACATACATATTAATAATCCCATAAATTCCACGTAAATCATCATTCTATAAATTAAGTCAACTTAATATTAGTAAATACACATAACCCACACATTTTTCGAATTTAAAGAATCAGAATATTTAAAACTCCAATTTAAAATAAACAAAGAATTCATGGAAATTGCTTGAAAGTAATTTGGGTCTCCTTGATTGAAAGAAATCAAGGATCAAACCCTCATACATTCACCAAGATGAATAAAACCTCGATGAATTTGAAGAATAATTGAGTTCCCTTGCTCCCAAGTTGAAAATTCCCAAGAGTTCCTTTGAGAGTAGTCTTTGAGAGATTTTAAAATGTGAGGAGGTATTTTTTGAATGTTTGAAATAGGGTTTAGGCTTTAGTTGGTCATTGGATAGCATAGAAATTCCCAAAAGACCAATAGAAATAATCAAATTTATGAGAGCGCTATTAATAAAACGGAAGGAAATATTTCCCGTAGCCGCTATACTTGAGGTTACACGGCCTGTGTGGGGCTCCATGGTTTGTGTGGAGTGTCCGTGAACCAAAACTCAGACACAAATTTGGAAAATTGGAGCCATGACCCAACACTTAGAATTTTGAGCAAAGTTTCACCACACGGATGACTTCACGGGTCGTGTGAAGTCACATGGTCCATGTGGTGTGTCCGTATTCCAATACTTAGAAACTTTCATGAAAAAGTCATGAGATGGTGACCCCATACCTAGAATATTTTCACTTCAAAAGCTGTACGGACACCCTCATGCCCCGCGAGGCATCACATAAGCAGTGTGAGGGGGCGTGTGATCTCACTTGGCCAAAATAGTGGGATTTCAGGCCATGGCCATCCACACTGCCCACTACACGGTCTATGTGATATAACACAGGCCGTAAGGGTCCAAGTGTGGCTTGCCTTGGTCAAAACACCACCCTTCAGACTAAAGCCCAAAATTAAGGCTAAGTGTTGCCTCACTTGAGGCCACACAGCTCGTGTGACCTCACATTGGCTGTGTGGTCTCCCTTGAGATGACACTTGGTCAAAATTTTGCTTGAAATAAAATTCTCAAGGTCCAATGACGTCGAACTACATCTAGGTCATTACAATAATTTCGGTTGAAAAATTACTAAACGTCACTGAAAAATAGTAGACGTCGCTAGAAAACAATAAGCATTGCCAACAAAATAATAAAGACACCATAATCCGTTAAGTCTCTGTTGACTTAATAGATTTCGATGAGAAATTTTGGCTTGTTTAGTATTTTTTGGGTGACGTCTACTATTTTTTGGCAACGTCTACTATTTTCTAGTGACATTTAGTAATTTTTTTGCAAGAATTTTCCAAGCTTATGGATACCATCCATGTGATATCTTCCAAATCTCTTTCTATTTACTATTTTTGAATCAATTGTACTTTTGCTCCTTGCTTATTGTGTTATTGTTGTAGTGCATGCATGATGTATCCTATTGTTTACCATATATTTCTATAGTTTACTATCCCGTTTATTCTTTGTATCTTATGATGTTGTTGTTTGTAGCATGTATCTCTATAGGATTACTATTTTAGTCTTGATTTTTGTATTTGGTTATTTGATTATTGTAAATTATACTTTATATTTTACTGTTGATTTCGAGAGATTATATTTTCTTGATCTTCTTTAGTTTGTTGAGTTATTAGTTTTTTCATAACCATGCATCATAGGCCAAAAGTCCAAAAACATTCTTCATGGCATTATTTCATGCATAGGGATAGCTCCTTTTGAGCATCTTCTTCTTAGTTTAGTAGCATTGGCATTTGATGGTGGATTAGAGTCATGTTGTTTATTGGGGTCGGAGGGAAGGGTATTTTTATTTTTTTCCTTTTCAAATATTTGAAAATTATATACAAAAGTATTCTATAAATTACAATAATTATAAATTAAAATATTTAAATTTTTAAAAAATAAATAAAATTTGATAAACTCTTAAAATTTTATCAGTGTCATATAAATTACGACAAAAAAATAACATATATTATTTGAAATAACATAGTAGACTCTGTAAATCACAATTATTATAAACTTAAAATAATTGAAAAAGATATAAAAAGTTTGGTTGATTCTTGAAATTCTACTTGTGCCACATAAATTGGGACATAGAAAGTAACATATATTATTTAAACGTTGTATAAATAAATCACAATATTAACAACTTTAATTTTTAAAAATCATATTGTTTTGGATGATTCTCTAAATTCCAATTATGTCACATAAACTGAAATTGAAAGAGTAACAGGTACTAGTATATGTATATATATATATATATATGTATGTATGTATATTACTTTACTCTTATTTATAAGCCAACAAGGCTAGGACCAACACAGCAACACATGGTTGTACAAAAGGCAACATAAAGTGTACAATCAAGTTGTTTCCCTTTAAACACGTGTAGTTATACTAACTTTTCTAACAAATTACGTGTATCCCCCCTTAACAAAATAAACATACATCTATCGATTCTCTTTCTCCTATTAATTCTCTTTTATTAAATTTTTTTCACTCCTTTTATCTCTTACGCTTTCAATTTCAGGCCTTTGTATTCATCAAGTTTGGTAGTTTTTAATTTTTCTCCATCTGAATCTTTTTATATCTCTTTCATTTGCAAGTCAAATTCATCTTGTACTGGGCCTCAATAAACGGTTAAATTTTGTCTAGAGATTTTTGGATTTGTTAACCAAATTTCATTGCCCAAGGAGTCGCAAAATCCGGCAAGTAGAGAGAATAACTTTGGGTTTCAATGGAGATTTCAATCATTGATATTCCTCCTAGGGTAAGTTCACGTACAATTTCATTGTTCATGCTATGCATTGTTGGAAATTATTTAAAATTGCGTAAAAAAATTTTGTAAATCACAATAATGAATAATTTTAAATATTGAAAAGTTATATAAAATAATTCATTTATTCTCAAAATTCTATTACAGCCACATAATCGGGAAAAATCAAGTAATGTGTATGATTTGAATACTATTTAAAAAATATATAAATCAAATAAATAATAATTTAAAATATCTAAAACTTGTATTAAAATTAGTGATTATCTAATTTTATAATTACATAAATTAAGAAAGAAAAATAATATATGTTCGGCTCATGCAACATATCATCATAGACAGAAAAGAGCTCTGCAAAGGACTCTTGAACTTATTGAAGAAAGAATTGACCGACAAAATTGCTAGGCTAAAAAGGTCTCTATCCAACAACATTCGTGCTAGGTTACCCGATGGAGATGAAAAACTTAAGGCATATATCAAACTACACGAGGATGTATTAAAATGGAGGAAACAACTCGATTCAGATCAGGTTTGATTTTGACTTCTATACAATTCCTCTTTGTTTATGGCTGATTAATTTCACAGTTCCATTTCTATTATTGCATATTTGAGGAGCTTTATTCAAACATATAAGATAGTAATAAAGTTGTTCAAGCAGTATAAACCTCCTCAAACATCCAAAAATAGAAATGGAATTGTGAAATTAATTAGCCATAAACAAAGAGGAATTGTATAAAAGTCAAAATCAAACCTGATTGGAATCGAGCCATTTCCTCCATGTTAATACATCCTCGTGCAGTTTGATATATGCCCTAAGTTTTTCACCTCCATCGGGTAACCTAGAACCAATGCTGCTGGATAGAGACCTTTTTAGCCTAGCAATTTTGTCGGTCAATTCTTTCTTTGATAAGTTCAAAAGTCTTTCATTGAGCTCTTTTCCGTCCATGGCGATCTGTTGCACGAGCCGAATATATATTATTTTTCTTTCTTAATTTATGTGATTATAAAATTAGAGAATCAATAATTTTAATACAAGTTTTAAATATTTTAAATTATTATTTATTTGATTTATAGTATATTTTAAATAGTTTTCAAATCATACACATTACTCAATTTGTCCCAATTATGTGGCTCTAATAGAATTTTGAGAATAAATGAAAATTTTAATATAACTTTGAAATATTTAAAATTATT
>DF363015.1:2568-34510 GCA_000787875.1 Solanum virginianum
GGGCACCTCGTTCCCTTCTTGAGCCACTTGATCAACATGACCACTTTTACACTTTCTTCGAGCATATGGACAATCCACTAGTTTGTGACCCACTTTATTATATCCAAAATAAGCATTGGTTTTACCCACGCGTAGGCCACTATTGTACTTCCCACACGTAGGGCATTTGGGATAAGTCATTCCACCATCACCTCTTTTACCCTTATTGCGCTTATGAGGGCACTCCATCATCTTGTGGCCCTCCTCTCCACAACCATAAAAAGCATTGGTACCCCTTAAGCATGGCCATCATGGCCTTTACCACATCTTGGGCACCTAGCATAAGGCACCATACCACCACCACCTCTACATTTCCGACTCTGGAACTTTCTTTCACCACAGGCCCTCTTGGCCTCCTTACCTCCCCTCTTACCATTAGAAGTCTCAAGAGCAATCAGTTGTTAATCGAAGTGAGTTGCCAATTATTTCGCTGCTTGGACCAACAACTAAAGAGCATTGTGAACCTCTGTATTCATCATATTACCATTTGGAGTAGCTTGAGATATATACTAAAATGTAAAGATTAGGGATTAGCAATAAGACCTAGGAGACCTAACTTTATCACACGACATAGATCATGAAGAAGTGAAATATTTCCTAGAATGCCTCACAATCTCTTATTCATAATTTTGGCGCACTTCACAACCATGAATAAGATTCTAATCGAAGTGGTGTATTGGACACCGAGGACCTAATAACCTAGTGCTCTGATATCAAGTTTATCCTGACCTAAGCCTAGGGCCTAGACGTGTCACAACAAATGGGGAACTCGAAAGAACCCCAAACAAGCCTCTTAACTTTTCTTTACACATTATTAGTCATGGAAGCACATAAATGATGTAAAGCATAAGAATAGGGGAAAAGGGACTAAGGGGAAAGTTTTCCTAAACATCATAATCAAGAGATAAGAGTCATAGCTCATATCATAGATACATATCATGTCTAACAAACACCTCTAATACATAGATAAGAGCGGGGGCCAAGACAAAGCAATCAGGCTCACCCTCATAGTCAAAATAGAAAATAAAGAAGAGTGTCTCAATACATAATAAGAGAAACATAGACTAAGGTCCCCAAAATGGAGAACTCACTAACTAGCTTGAGTAGTACCGAACTAGACACGTGGAGGAGAAGGATGATCAACTTGGGCTCTGGTTCTTACATGGTGATATCATGTAGGCAAGAGTATACGTTAGTACCTTTGAATATACTAAGTATGCAAGATGCAATGCAATAAGAGACAGGCACCTTAATCAAAATGCATAACAATAGGTAATAGGCATAATATATCAATATGGCATGTATGATCAATGCATAAGTAAAACATGCTTAAATAACTCATGAGATGTGGTGTGGTACAAACCCTCACATGGTTGATGATAATTTCACCTTATCACCCTAGTGGCAAAGTAAAAACCCCACACATGGTTGATAAGTACAAACCCCCACCTCAGTTATCAAGGTACAAACCCCTCGATAAGGTTATTCGGGCTCTTAGTCCCCCGGATCGGTCATGGTCTAATGCAACACTTTATATAGATTATATCAAATACATAAGTTTCTTCCATTATCATAACCTCAATCATATCATATCTCATGGTTTGGACCTTAAATTCCTCAAGAAACCACATTCCAACATTTTATCAAACACTTAGAGGATGTGTAATGCTAGTATAAAACTATGAAATATAGAGATGAAATCATGCAAGAAAATCTATTGAAAAACCATCAATCAATACCTTATAACATCTTCAAGCAATATACATCAAAACCTCTCATCAAATCCAACATTAGATCTAAGATTTAGAACTCAAAACATAGCAAAAAAGTCACAACTTTACATAGCTTTAACATAGTGTGCAGAGACATGTTCATACTAGTAAACCCATAAAATCAACTTTAAATCATGCAAATTGAGTAAAAAGGAGGCTAGGGAACCATGGGTGGAAGATCCCAATGGCTAAAACCTATATACCTTCGATTTTAGGAAGCTCTTGATGAAGATTCAAAATTGAGGCTTGAAGCTTGAAGAAAATTCTTAGTTCTGGATGAGGATTTTGTGACTTAAATTTGAGAGTGAAAAATATGGCTAAGTGTTTGAGAGGATATTGGGGAATGTTTAAGATGATATGAGGATGATATATAACTAAGTATAGGTAAAAACACGTTTGGGAACACTTAGGCCCAAGAACCAAAAGCCTTGGATCGAGACAAAAATTACTAGCAACAAACTACACATATTCGTGTCTAGTCCATGATGCAAACCTGTTGCAGAGGCAAAATTAATACATGTCCGCAAAGCTGCACATCACGGCACTGTCGCGGATCGATTCTGGAAAAGAAAAAATATGAAAAATAAAATTGCTAATCATTTGCTCTTAAATCGGGGTTAGACCTTTCTCCCTCTAATTTTGACCCCTTGAATAAGAATATGAAGTCAAATTTTTGATATCATGCATGAATTTTGAGATATATAGAATTTGAAATTCTGGGCATTTTGAGACACATTTTCGAGCATTTTTTTGGGGGGTCGTTTTAGGGTTATGACCCCAATGCCCTTGGGCGCATAAGAAAAACTAAGCAAAATATTGTACTGGTCTGCGTCTAGGCCATGACACAAAATAAATACGAAGGATAAGATTACACTGCTTCGCGCCCCAGGCGCATCATGGCCAAGGCACGGATGCTCTCTGAAAATCAAAAATTAGCAAAAATTATATTTCACTATGGGTCCTCTAAAATTCGGATTATACCCATTTCTCACTCAATTTTCCCCTAATCGAGAATATGAAGTTAGATTTTTGATATCATGCACAAATTTTGAGGTATATGGAAATTACGATTATGAACATTATGAAGCACATTTTTGGGGTGTTTCACCCTCGAGGTGATGTAACAGTTATTTTTATGATGGTTGGTTTGATATTTTGGGTATAGGCCCTATTTTTCCTTATTTTAGTTGCAATTGACATATTTTTCCCCATTTCTTATCTATTACAGCCAAAGCAGCCGTATTTACTTTGTGATTCATGTTTTGATATCTGAGCAGTATTTGGAGGAGATCAAATAGAATGTGATCGAGGTAAGTTAAGCGTCGACGCTACCTGTGTACTTATATTTGACTATTTAAATGCTTATATAACCTGTAGGACTTCCTGATACAGCTATCCGTATTATATTCAGTATGATTTTAGTTGCTTGTTAGTTATGTTATGATTACATTCTATCAAGGCTAAATGCAAACCTGGTACATATATTTGATACATATACCTATCTAGACACTTGTTTACGTGTATGGGTGAATTGGCGTTGGTGTTATACAAAATTTGAGTAGGTGATTGACAGTTATACTCTTAGTTATGACTTGATACTCTGTGTCTATGATTCTAGTGATATGTCATCTCCTTGATTCCCTAGTAACTGAATTGCCTTTGGGATACTTGTTTGTAATTCCCTAGATCTTAATCTAAGACCTGAGTTGTTTCTCATATGCATATAGGCTCAAATTGATGACTTCTAATGTGGTGAGATAAACATCTTGGTATTCAAAGTTGATTACATATGGTTTGGGGTCATGAGTCATCTCTTACCGTGAGCCAAGATCAAAGGATTCCAATCGAGAAAGTTTCAGTGTGAATTCGTATAAGGGTCAAATTAAAATAGGCACAAATTTAGGGCATAATGAATTACGTGACCCACTACCTACAAAATTTTAAGTCTTTGAATTAGCTTTCCAACGTATTTGATTTCACCTTATTCTGAGTTCAGAGTAAAAAGTTATGACCGTTTTACTGAAGCCTTTTTGAGCTTTCAAAAAGGGAAACGGTCAGTTTGATCGCATAATGCATTTTGTGCATCACTGAATAGGTCACTAAATCACTCCAAAAAGTTTAAAAACTATCAAAAAGGGTGGTCTAAAGGTCCCATTCAGTGTCCCATCGAATGGTTTTGCGATGAGACCTTTGGACCATCGATTTTACTGATGGGACACTTTAAAACATCATTTTTGATGATATTTATACTTTTCCAAGATAAGGTTTCAACTCATTTTACTGTCATACACTCTTGTAAGCCATTATAGCCCTAATTCTCTCCCAAATTCTCCCCAAAACCTTCCATTTTATCTTAAGACTTCAAGAAACTTTTCTTGAAATTCAAGAATACAAGTGAAGTCCCAAGTCTTCCTCAAATTTTCCTTCAAGAAACTCCAAGTCTAAGGTATATGGGTTGTATTCATGGGGATTCTTTCACCGATGAAGCACAATCCTCCTTTTTAATGAAATTTTCATGATTTAAGGTTGGATACTATATAGGTAATTCTTATTATGCATGATACACATGATTTAAGTTTAAGTTCTTCAAGTAATGATTTAATTATGCTTGAATACCATTGGGGTTTCATGTATGATGGATTTTATGATACTAAAGCCATGTACTTCATGATTCCATGAAAGTTATGAAGAATGTATTAATTTTAGTTAGATTTCATAAAATCCAATTTGGGGTTTCTACCACCATACTGGTGGGTTAGTTCAAATGACTTTAAAATGAATTGATTTTACTCCTACCATGTCCTATTGTCACAACCCGGACCTAGGTTCTAGGAGTGCATGGCGAATAGGATACTAAGAGTCCCCAAACAAGCTGCATAGTATTCACATTCACATCATCGGTTTGGTAGCACATAACAAAAAAATAAATACATAGTTCTAAGGGACATGAAAGTATGACTCACGCTATGGGGATGTCATAGGGATATGGATTTGCATGGATTCACATATCACATAGTACATAGCATATAGGAACTAAGGGGCAGGTAAGTATGACTCAGGCTATGGGGATAGAATGGGACTTGGGACTTTCCACATTTTCACATGTCATCACAATTATATTATCATCTTATCAATACTCAATAAATGACCATAATCACACTCCATAAACAAGTAGCATGTCATAGCATAAATCCGTACAAAAGCCTACATGTTGTCTAACAATCCCTCTAATCATAGAATAGGGAGGGGGCCAAGACATATCCCGAACTAACCCTTAAAGTAAATAAAACATAAGAGAAAGCAGCATAATAGGTAGATGGAAAGTGGCTTTTCCTTAGATGATTAGACTCACCACAACAACTTTCACAATCCGAGCTGATAGTCAAGAGGTGGATGAAGATAGTATCTGGTTCCTACACATTAGATCATGTAGGAAAAGAGTATGCGTTAGTATGTTTCAATGTACTAAGTATGTGGACATGCAATGCATATGAACTCATTAAACATGCATTCAAAGTTAGGTGACAAGGGCACATATATAGAAAGGAGTATATAAGCAAAAAAGAGTAATATATCAATATGCCATAAAATCCATGATGCATGAAATGTCATAATGCTTCAACATAGAGGAGATATGACCAGAATCAAGATCTCAAGCTTATGCGAGTTATTACATGAAATTTTCCCGATAAAAGCCTTTCATCGGGTGATGGTAGACTACTTGTCAAAGGTTTTCTACAACACACCTTACGGCATAGCCATTTCGATGTGATGGCCATCTTCTTTACCACCCGATCATTTCAGAAGGATTTTCATATCATATCAAAACCATCCCTTAAAGGGGCATAAACATATACCTATGCTGACACATAATTATGGGACTTGGGTACTAGAACCTTGGAGATAGCCCCCTTCCTACAAGTCCACTCAATTATAGGTCATTATCCCACAAGAATACATATACATATAAATGCTTTCAAAAGAGGCATAAGTCATTCCAAATCATTTCAATGCATACTTAGGCTCAAAAGCCAACATTCTTCATAATCACGCACACTTAAGCTAAAAAGCCAAATCATACTTTATATCATACTTTCATGCATAGGAATAGCTCATTCACATATATACAAAATGGTATAAACACCAAAAATTTGCTCAAAGAACCATATCATAGACATTACATAATCACATTCTTATCATAACCATACTTGCATAAAAATCATATTCATAAACATACTTGAGTCTTAACCCACTTCATAATCTTCATAAAAGAACAATGCTAATGTATAAAAATGCCATAAACGATAAGAGAATAGCATGAGCAATAGAGATTCACACTTAAAACAACAATAGAAGATGAAATTCCAAGTAAATCCATGAGTAAATTCACATTTAAATCATACTTTAGACTACTCATGCTTAAATCAACATTTAAAAGGGACATGCATATTCAAATCTTCATTATACCAATGTAGTTCAACATATGAGGGCTTAAATAACTTTAAAACATTAATTAAACATAGTTTATACCTCATTGAATCAAATAAATAATAATTTAAAAGACAAACATTCAAAGTAAGCTTAATTTCATAAATTAAGATGTAAAAGAGTTTGGGGTCTTCATGGTTGAAAGAGAACATGAATCAATCCCACATACCTTAGATAATTAAAAAGAAATTGATTGAAGAAGAAGACCCTTCCTTAAGCTCCAAGCTAATTCTCCAATGGATCACTTGAGAGGAGTTCTTTAGTTGATAGAGTTTGAATATTCTAAGTATAAGGAAAGAATTTGAATAAGAATAAAGGAGTATAGGTCTTTTCAAGGGTTTAGTTTAGGTTAGAAAGTCATAAATGACTCATAGAAATAACCAAAATTACAAGAAAGTCATTAATGAATGGGCTTTAAAAAGTTGCCAGGGGTCCCGTCAAAGAGCCATACGGCTCGTGTGAAGGCACATGGACCGTACAGTGGTATATGGAGCTGACCTTAGTAAAACACCAAGATGCGTTAAACTCCAAGGAAGGTCACTTGGCTCATGCAAGGGCATATAGACCGTTTGGTGATCTGTGCAAATGGTGCAAGTTTTGAGATGATGAGTTCATACTTAAAAAATTATTTTAGGATGATATCTTCATGAGGACACCTCTTCATAGCTTGCGGGAGGTCATATGAGACACCACATGGTTCATGAGCTATCACAACCTGTGTAGTGGCCCTATGATGCCAGCATTATCCAATTTCATAGCTGAAATGCTGGGCACTTTCTAAGGGCAACCAAGCTTCGAATCCTTTATTAAGCCACCCAAAGTCATACACAAGCATCTACCATAGCTCACACACCTCTAAAGTCTTGATTTAAGCACCAATAGAGCATCACAAAATTAGGGTCCTTACACCTATACACTTGAATTGCATGATTTTTAAGCATATGTACATATACACACCATGTTTTGATCAATTCATGTCACAAGTCTCTTGAGCTGATTAAGGCCTTAGAGAAAGCCAACTGAATTATGAATATTGTGAATGTTGAAGGGCTATTATGCATGCTATGAGATCATGAGTTTTTTACAAATATTATGAATGATATAAAGCCATTTCTTTGATATCATGATGTAATGATTTGATGATCTACTCTTATTATACTACCATGAATTATGAAGCTTTGTATAATATGGCTATGTATATGAATTAAGTATTCTGTGGAATTATTGACCTAGCACCGAGAGGACCTTGGTTGGCAGCTATTGTTATTTAACTATATGCCACCATAAGATATTTTGTAACTCCTACCAAAAAGAGTGTATTGCAAGGTAAGGACATCTCTTAACCCTTACTGAAAAGATCATATCGTAAGGTAAGAACATCTTATAATACTTACCGAAAAGGCTATATTGTAAGTTAGAATAATTCATAACTCCTACCAAAAAGGCCATGTCGTAAAGTAAGGACATCTTATATTACCAACCAAAAAGGTCATATCGTAAAGTAGGGATATTTGTAACACTCTCTAAAAAGGTTATATCATAAGGTGAGTGGATGATTTACCTTGGCAAAGTAAACCACTCCTTTATCGATGTGGAGTGAACATTGAGATTTTGAGTAGTAGCTCACTTTATCTTATTTGTCAGTTATGGTCTCTTTCCACCTATGTATGGTATGTTACATGATTTAATTATTCTTCATGCATTTTTTGACTAAGCATTGATCATTCACATCACATTGAGCCTATATCTGTTGCATATGGTTATTCACATTATTTAATTTATAGATTATGTTCTTTGTTGCATTGTACCCCACATACTTAGAACATTCCAAGTACTAGCATATATTTTTTGCCTACATGATCTAACCATGTAGAGACCAGAGCTCTCATCAATCCTCTTCCTCCTCCATATAGCTAGTCGGTTCGTTTGAAGAGTGCTATTGGTGAGTTCTCCAATTTTGGAGACAATATCTACTTTACTTTCATGCTTTGTTTAGACTTGTCTACTTTTGGATATTTATCTTTTGGAGTGAGCACAAGAGATGTCTTAGCCTCTGTTCCACTCATGTTAGAGGTGTTGTTTGATATGGATATGAATGTTATGAGCTTGACTCCTATTATGCTTATGTAATTATGGAAGACATCCCTTAGTTCTTAGTCCTTATTTCCCCCTATATGCTTGTTGTATGTTGATGATGAGATAGCAATCCCAAGATCTTATTCTCCCCATAGCGTGAGTTGCCCTTAGACTTTATTTTTGCTATATGCATGTTAATTATCTTCCCTATAAGATCCTCATAGCATGCGTCCAAAATCCTATTTCCCCCAGTAATTTATGTGCTTATTGTATCATTATGCTTTCACAAACAAGGATGTGTTATGTATGCTTAAGAGTCTTGTTTGGGGTCCCTTTGGGTTCCCCATTCGCCACATCACACCTAGGCCCTAGGTTAGGGTCGTGACAAGCTTGGTATCAGAGTACTAGGTTTGTAAATGGTCCTTAAAAATCTAACACACCGTGTCAAGTAGAGTCTTGTTCATGGTTATGAAGCGCGCCACAACTATAAATAGGAGGCTATGAGGCATTTAGTAATTGTCTCACTTCTTCATGATCTATGTCGTGTTTTAGAACTCATCTTAAGACTTCCTATATATAACAATTTCTCTTTGCACTTCAATATAATGTCACCAAGAATAATGTTGCCAAAGTAGATAGGTTTTTGCATAGATCTCCTCCATGATGCACAAACCATTTGCATTCCCCCTTACCGTATGGCCCCGGTGGAGTTAAAGGAGTTGAAGGATCAATTGAGAGATTTATTGAATAAGGGTTTTATAAGGCCTAGAAAATCATCTTGGGGTGCACCGGTGTTGTTTGTTAGGAAGAAAGATGGCTCACTTAGGATGTATATCAACTATCAAAAACTCAATAAGATCACTATAAAGAACAAGTATTATTTTCCCAGGACAGATGACTCATTTAATCAACTACAAGGGACTAGTTATTTTTCTAAGATTGATCTCCGGTCCAGATACCATCAAATGAGGGTGAGAGAGTGAGATATTCCCAAGATGGCTCTTCGGACTTGATATTGGCATTTTGAATTTATAGTTATGTCATTCGCCTTAACTAATGTACCGGCGATATTTATGGATCTTCTAAATAGGATCTTTAAACCCTACCTTGATATGTTTGTTATTGTATTCACTGATGATATTTTAGTTTACTCCTAAAGTGAGGAAGAACATGTGAAGCATTTGGGGGTAAGTGTTGCAAACTTTGAGGGATGAGAGGTTGTTTGCTAAATTTGATAAATTTGAATTCTGGTTGAAAGAAGTTGCATTCCTAGGGCATGTGGTGTCGGGTGATGGAATTAAAGTGGACCCTAAGAAGAAGAAAGTGATAAGAAATTGGCCTAAGCCCTTGACTCCAACGGATATTAGGAGTTTCTTAGGCTTAGTGGGGTACTACCAGAGATTTGTGAATAGCTTCTCTTCAATTTCTTCCCCTTTGAAAAAATTAACACAAAAAAGGCCAAAATTGTTTAGACCAATGAATGTGAAAGGAGTATCCAAACTTTGAAAGACAAGTATACACCCACTCTTATTTTGGCATTATCGGAAGGGTCAGAAGGGTTTGTTGTGTATTTTTTATGCTTCAAAAATTGGTTTGGGATGTGTATTGATGCAAAGTGGCAAAGTCATAGTCTATCCTTATAGGCAACATAAAATGTATCAACGTAATTATCCCACCATGATCTTGAATTAGGGTCATGGTGTTTGCTTTGAAAACATGGAATCATTATTTATATAGGTTCATATACATGTTTTGACTGACCGCAAGAGTCTTCAATATGTGTTCACATAAGGAGATCTTAATTTGAGACAAAGAAGGTGGATGGAACTCCTTAAAAATTATGACATAAGTGTACATTATCACCCGCAGAAAGCTAATGTTGTTGTCGATGCTCTAAGTAGAGTGTCCATGAAAAGCATGGCTCATATTGAGAATGGTAAGAAAGAGTTGGCAAGAGATGTTCACTAGTTGTCTAGATTGGGTTTTAGGTTGAATGAAGTTGAAAGTGGTAGTATGATGGATGTTGACGGTTCCAAATCCTCCTTGATTGAAGAGGTCGGGTCTAAACAAGACCTTGATCCCGTTTTGGTAGAATAAAAAGAATTGGTGAAAGATGGTAAGGTAGAGGTTTTCTCCCAAGGGGGAGATGGTGTCCTTAGATACCAAAGTAGGTTATGTGTATCTAATGTTGATGAGTTGAGGGACACAATTTTGAAAAAGGCACAAAACGCATCCTATTCTATTCACCCGGCTCTACAATGATGTATAGAGATTTGAGGGAAGTGTATTGGTGGGGTGGTATGAAGAGAGATATTGTCAAATTTGTAGCCAGTTGTCACATTTGCCAACAAGTCAAACACGAACATCAAAGGTCGGGTGGCCTAGCCCAAGATATTGAGATGCCTACTTAGAAATGGGAAGAGATAAACATGGACTTTGTAATTGGCTTGCCTAAGACTAAGTCACATTTTGATTCCATATGGGTTATCATTTGTAGAATGACAAAATTGGCTCATTTCCTACTAGTTAAGACAACTTATGCTACGAAATATTATGCCAAGCTATATATTCATGAGTTGGTTAGATTACATCGGGTCCCATTGTCTATTATTTTGGATTATGGTGCTCAGTTCACTTCACACTTTTAGAGGTCTTTCCTAAAAGGCCTTGGTACTAAAGTTAAGCTTAGTACGGCCTTTCACCCATAAATGGATGGTCAAGCTAAAAGCACCATTCAAACTCTTGAGTATATGCTTAGGTCTCGTGTTATGGAGTTTAAGGGTAATTGAGACGAGCATCTTCCACTTATTGAGTCTGCTTAAAACAATAGCTATCACTCTAGCACTGGAATAGCTCCCTTTGAAACCCTTTATGGTAGACATTGTAGGCCTCCAGTTGGGTGGTTTGAAGTGGGGGAAATGGCATTTCTAGGCCCAGATTTACTTATGGAAGCTCTAGAAAAGGTGAGGTTGATAAGGAAAAGATTGAAGATGGCTCAAAGTAGGAAAAATTCCTACTCCAATGTGAGGAGAGGGGATTTTTAGTTTGGTGTTAATGATTAGGTATACTTGAAGGTCTCTCCCATGAAGGTTGTTGTCTTCTTTGGCAAGAAAGGCAAATTAATCCCAAGGTATGTAGGGCCATATAGGATCTTGCAAAGAGTTGGTAAGGTTGACTATGAATTGGAGTTTCCTATAGAGATGAGTATGGTTCATCCGGTCTTCCATATGTCTATGTTGAGAAAGTGTGTAGGTGATCCAAACTCTATTGTGCCTTTAAAAGTAGTTGTTATTGAGGATAATTTGGCCTATGAAGAGGTCCTAGTTGAGATTTTGGATAGTCAAGTGAAGAGATTAAGAAACAAAAATGTAGAATCCGTCAAAATCCTTTGGAGGAATCAATAAGTCGAAAGTGCTACTTGGAAAGTCGAAGCAGACATAAAGAAGCAATATCCTAATATCTTCCACTCTAATCAAGCCTAAGGTAATACATTAATCCTATATATGGTGTCAAATCATATACTTCATCCCTTTTATGTCATATAGAATGCATACATACTCATAATGACACGTTTTGATAATATTTGATGCATAAGTTTGAGATTTCATGAAAATAATGTTTAAGTTGCATTTGTGAACTCATGTTAGGGCTAATATTTGTCTTTTTATTACTTTTAAGCATGTTCACATCACATTGGATGACAAATGTTTCAAGGGGAAGATATTGTAACGCCCTAGATCTTAAACTAAGACTCGAATTGTTTCTCATATCCGTATAGACTTAACGTGATACCTTCTAATGTGGTAAGATAAAAATCTAGGTATTCAAAGTTGATTACATGTGGTTTGGGGTCATGACGCATCTCTTACCGCGAGCCAATATCAAAGCATTCTAATCAAGAAAGTTTCGGTGTGAATTTGTATAAGGTTCAAATTCAATTGGGCATAAATTTTAACACATAATGAATTAGGTGACCCGCTACCTACCAAATTATAGATCTTTGAATTATCTTTCAAATGCATCTAATTTCACCTTATTATGAGTTTGGAGTAAAATATTATGACTAATTTACTCAAGCCTTTTTGGACTATCAAAAAGGGCGACGGTCAGTTTGACCACCTAATGCATTCGGCGCATCACCGAATAGGTCTGAAATGCTCTAGAAAGTTTGAAAAACTATCAAATAGGGTGGTTTGAGGGTCTTATTCAGTGTATCATCGAATACTTCGGTGATGGGACCTCTAAACTACTGATTTTGCCGACCGAACACTTCAAAACATCATTTTTGACCATTTGATGATATTTATACTTTTTCAAGATAGGTTTCGACTCATTTTACTCTCATACACTCTTGTAGCCGTTGTATCCCTAATCCTCTCCCAAATTTTCCCTAAAACCTTCCATTCAATCTTAAGAATTTAAGAAACTATTGTTGGAATTCAAGAATACAAGTGAAGTCCCAGGTCTTCCTCAAATTTTCCTTCAAGAAATTCCAAGTCTAAGGTATGTGGGTTTCATTCATGGGGATTCTTTAATCCATGAAGTTCAATCCTCCTTTTTAATGAATTTTTCATGATTTAAGGTTGAATACTTATGGGTAATTCTTATTATGCATTGTACACAGGATTTAAGTTTGAATTCTTTAAGTAATAATTTGATTATCCTTGAATACCATTGGGTTTGATATTATAATGGATTTTATGATACTAAAGCCTTGTACTTTATGATTCCAGTAAAGCTATGAAGAACCTATGAATTTTGTTTGGATTTCATAATACCCAAATTGGGGTTTCTACAATTATAATGGTGGGTTGGTTCAAATGACTTTAAAATGAATTGATCTCACTCCTATGATGTCCTATACACTTGAATTGCATGATTTTAAGTATATGTAAATATACCCACCATGTTTTGATCAAGCTATGTGACAAGTCTCTTGAGTTGATTAAGGCCTTATGGCAAGAAATCTGAATTACGAATATTGTGAAAGTCAAAGGGCTATTATGCATACTATGAGCTCACGAGAATTTTATGAATATTATGAATGATATGATGCCCTTCATTTGATATTATGTTGTAATGGTTTGATGATCTACTCTTATGATACTACCATGACTTATGAATCTTTGTATAATATGGCTATGTATATAAGTTGAGTATTCTGTGGAATTGTTGACCTAGCACTAAGAGGACCTCAGATGGTAGCCATTGTCCCTTAACTATGTGCCACCATAGGATATTTTGTATCTCATACCAAAAATATTATATTGTAAAGTATGGACATCTCTTAACCCCTATCAAAAAGATTATATAATAAGGTAAGGACATCTTAGAATACTTACCGAAAAGGTTATGCCGTAAGGTAGAATAATTCATAACTTCTACCAAAAAGGCCATGTAGTAAGGTAAGGACATCTTATATTACCTACGAAAAAGGTCATGCCGTAAAGTACGGATATTTGTAATACTCTCTGAAAATGTTATATCATAAGGTGAATGGATGGTTTTGTCAAAGTAAACAACTCTTTTTTCAGTGTGGAGTGAACATCGGAATTTCAAGTAGTAGCTCACTTGGTTTTATTTGTCGATTATGGTCTCTTTCCAATGATGTATGGTATGTCACATGATTTAATTATTCTTCATGCATATTTTGACTAAGCATTGATCATTAACATCATGTTGAGCCTATATCTGGTGTTGATATCACCCAAATTACACCTCTTTTTTAGAGGATAAAGCGGTCGTTCTCAAGATATAAAACCTAGCCAAGGCTAAAGTCGATCCCATAGGGAATACGTAGACTCAAGACAAATTCACCAATAAGCAATCCAAGTAGTTAACCAACTCAATTGTTCGAGGGGAGGGGTTTTCAATAATCAATAAGAAAGTAAACTAAAATAACTATCACGAGAGACAATCAATAATAGAGAGCAACTAGGGTATCATGTTCCCCATGATTCCCCAACTTAGTATCACTAAATAACCCAATTCTTGTCTAGTCTATAGCATGGAGGACTCTAATTTAAGTTCACCAAGCCCTTTGGTCAAAGGTGAGAGGCGAATTTTACTATGCGACTTGGCCCATCTTCATAGTGTGTAATACTAACCATTACCTATAAATCCCAGTACAACCTCCCCTTGGCCCAGTCAATAACACTAGGCGAGTTCTAATATTGGCCACCATTAGAAAACATGCAAAATGAAAAGAATTGATTAATGCATATATATATACCCACTCCAAGAATTGTAAATTATCTAGGTTTACTTAGTTAGTTATTTATGGTTCCCACAACTCAAGTTGTGGATTTAGCTACTCATGCTATGTGTAGATGAAGAAATTATGCATTGAGAAAACATAATTAAACACTTACACAAGATCAAGCAAACACAAGAAGAATGAGAATAACAAGCTTCAAGATCAAATTTACCCATAATTGTTTTCTCACAATCTTCTCTCTCAAGTATTGAGCTCTTCAAGTACAAACCCTAAAAGTACTGAATAGTAACGTCCTCCCTTGAAAAATAACCTAAAAGTACTATTTATAGTAATTACAATTAATTCCTAAATAAATTAGAAAAATTAGTTGCCAAACTCCACGAAAGCTCTCTACGACTCGTATTGTCCTATGACTCGTAGTCGAGGTTGCATAATCAGCTCCTGGGATTTTGGACTTCTCTTCTACGATACCACTTTATGACTCGTAAACTGATTTATAACTCATACTGCATGATCGTAAGCTTTAACACCATCAAATTTTCCTTCACTAGAGATCTTCACAAAACCCATCAATACGACTCGTATGCATGTCTCATTAAGCTGATCTTCAGAATTTATCCTTCACTGGAATTTGTGACGAAACTGCCTCTATGACTTATAGAATACTCTACGATCCATAAAGGGTCTCATAAATCATCAAAAACCAGTAATCTTCTATAATTTCTCCCCAAATCATGGCCCACCTATATTCCTGCAAATCTAAACACAAAAACACATAAAACCCACAAGTATCGCATTGAGAACATATAAAATCCTAAGTTTTAAGCATTCCAATGTGTTATTTTTTGACAGCACATCAACACCCTCAACATAAAATTGTTGCTTGTCCTCAAGCGATGACTCAATCTATATAGACAATATAGTAATACTTAGAACTCAACTCAATGGCTTATGTCAAATACATCTCAAACTCAGATACCCACACTAGCTTTTCAAAATAAGATCAGATAGCTATTTAGGAAACCAATGCAAATTGGTGCATGTGACAACACAACTATGATAAACAAGAGGCTATCAACAGTCCATAATTACTGAACAAGTCAAATCCTAACAATGCAATACAAGTGCCCTCACAAAAAGAAGTCACATATTTGACACTTAGTGATGATTTCCTGTTGAACCTTGGGGCTATGCAAAAACACTCACTCTCACAAAAGATATTCATGCACAATGACTAATACCATAGGCTTTCCCTATACTCATGACTCAGACCTTTAACTAACTAGAGTAAGATCACTTCAGGACTTTCTAGGCTTGTAATGTAGATTCAGGGGGCGTTGGTATGATATTTTAGGAAAAATAGTGACTAATGGTCCTCCTTGAAACTGCATTTTTCTACACTCTTGCCACACCAACTCTGTTATTTTTACCTTATTCTCCCTTTTTCCTTATTCAAGCTTTTTTGGGTGCTTTCTTCTCATTTTCACCTTTTTGTCTTGTTTTTATGCTTCTTTTTGCTTTTTAGCTCAATCTAGGGCATCTTTTATTTTTTCTTGCACCCGGTACATGATTTGTCTTCTTTTTCTCTTCATTCCTAATTCTCCCCCTTATTTTTGTGTTTTTACCCTTACACCACCCATCCTCAACTTAGGTTTTTAGCCTGTGTTAAGGTGCACAATATCTATCCTCCGAATCAGGGCCACTTTTGGTAGCCACCCTCAACTTAGGCTTTTTGCCTCAGTCAAGGTGCACAATATTCTAGGAAAGACTAGGGCCAAATTCAAGATTTTTCACTAGATAAAGCTAAGTCAATTAGGTGTTTAGAAAGAATTAGTACATGTAAGGTTCAAATATTTGGAACAAGGGATATCTCATCATTTGGTTGGATATTTTTATACTAAAGAGGACTATTTAAGAATAAAGACCTAAGATCCTTTCCTTATCCATTTAATCTACTATCTGACTTAAAGTAATAGGGCAAGTTCTGAATTAGCACAAAAATACATAAATTTAGCAAAATAAACTCATACTCTCATGGGGTTTCTAGGACACAGCCTTTCTACTTCTATGAGATAGTGGTAAGGTCTGCGTACACTCTATCCTCCCCAAACCCCACTTGTGGGATTCCACTGGGTATGTCATTGTTGTTATTAAGCTCTTAATCTTATGGCATTGCATACATTATCAACAAAAGACTCATAGATCATGTTTTCTATCTCAATTTACCCTCACTTCTCAGAACAGATATTGTCAAACACCTAAACATACATGGTTACTATCTAACTATTAATCAAAAAAATTTATGGATATCATTTTTCAAACAAAACACAAAAAGATAGTATATGCCACAAGTATTAGTACTATATGCTACACATATTATCTAAACATCTTAAACGTGCCGATTCAACAGAAATTAAATATCCACGAGGGAAAACAACACGGGGAAAAAAATCTCAGGATAAAAAATTGGGGTAGCTATGGACCATAAGATACTCAGACTTCACTGAGGCCCATAACTACCCACACCCCATCGAAAAAGATGTGCATTATCCCCAATGCACAAAATCAAGAAAAATAGAACATAAGGGGTCAAAAACCATATATGGGCGCCTAAACGTCAGTCTATGGCTGAGTCTGGCCACCCTCCACCTGTAGGGTAGTCTTCTCAGTAGTGATACTCTGTTTGGAGGGGCCAATACCCCTCAACTGATCCTCCTCTTGAGCTCGTCTGGTCTCCTTCTCACACCTCGACTCTCTCGATACACACTCAAGATCCTTCTTTTCTGACTTTATTGCACATACATGTTTGTTCTCTAGGTCCTCATCTATGCAAGGTCTCTTCTCGAGGGAAGAATGGGTAGGCTCGTTGGGAGCAAATAAATTAAGCACCAACACTAGAGATATCATCTCTGGTAGTGTGCTAGTGCCGCTAGTGATGCTGTCAAGTCAGCCCTGAGCTGCTAAATCTCTGTCTGCATGGCTGACAAATCTGAAGGTTGGGCCTTGACCAACCTCTTCTATACCCACTCCTCGAAGGCGTCGATGCGGGCATCCACGGCAAAAATACGGTCCCCAAATAGCAGCGACCGCGAATGCCTGTATCCGACCCTCCTAGTCTAAAATAGCTTGCCAAACCTATGGCCAAATCTGTTGAAAAGCTGAGTCAAGTGCGCCTCAGCATGTTCTAACCTCTGTGTTATGGCCTGTATAGAAATGATAGACATAGAGATCATGCCCATTGTAGGAGTCTGTGAAGTAGTGGCTTCTAGTGTGATAGCAACAATAGTGGGCCCCCTCTCCTCATCTGCACCATACTGTGGGAGGACTCTCATTTGTAGTAGCAGCAGCAGTGGTGGTATCAATCTCTGAACCCTTAGGCGGTGGCGTTGGGGTAAATATCTCTGGTATAGGTGGGGGTTGTGCTCACCGAAATGCCACCAGGTTCTCATTAGCCTTGATTAGCTAGGCTCCAAAGTGTTTTGGGCCTTAATTAACTGGTCCAGCTGGTGTAAAATCTCCACCCTAGACTCTAAGCAGAGCCTGTAGATAAAACACGAGAAAGGGATGGAGGTGGCCCTCTTCAGTACGGCCTCATTTATTTGCTCAGTGATAAGGCGGGTCTAACTAATGTCATATCTAGTTAAGATTCTAGTAACCAAAATTATATGCTCTATTCTAAGAGTATTATTTGCCAAGGTTAGCCAGATGCGTGATCGAACAATAGCCCACCAAATTTTGGCGGGGAAGCAGAGTGAAGCGTTGACGATAGGCTCCATGTAGGTGATAACCTAAGCAGGTTCTAGAACCTGATTTGCAATATACCTGGTCACCCATCTCAATAATGTGGCTTGATGTGAAACGATCCCAAAAAGTGCCTGAAAATAGGCCTCAAAAGTGCCCAAAATTATAATTTTTATATATCTCAAAATCCATACGTGATATCGAAAATCCAACTTCATATTCATGATCAGGGAAAAAAATTGAGTGGTAAATGGGTCTAACCCCAATTTTAGAGCAATCGTAGCAAAATTTGATTTTCTCAAGTTTACGCAAATTAGTGGTAATCCGCAATGGTACCTCGACATGCAGCCATCGCAAATCAATGTAAAATTTGCCTCTATGATAGGTCCATATCGTGGACCAAATGTGGACTTGTATATTTTGTTACCAGTGATTTTTATCTCTGTCCAAGACTTTTGGGGCTTGGGCCTAGGCCTTCCTATGCGTGAAAATATCTATACTTAGTCATATTTTACCTTCATATCATACAAGACATTCTCCAATATTATCTCAAACCCTTAAACTAATATTTCTCTCAAAATTCAAGTGTCAAAATCTCTTTTGGATCTTAAGTAATTCATCCAAGCTTCAAGCCTCCATTCAAATCTTCTTTAAGAAATTCTCCAAAATCAAGGTATGTGGGTTTTAACCATTAAGTCCTTTCACTCATGGTGCCCAAGCTTCGTTTTTGCCTAAATTTCATGATTATAAGTTGATTTACCTATAGGTCTTACTTATTATGAAGTTGACTATGAACTATGTTGGGGTTTCATAAACTTGTGACTATTTGAGCATACTTTGAGCTATGAATCTATGGACTATTGTTTGATTTGATGAAAGGTTTTGATGTATATTCTATGAGGGTATTACCAAGTGTTTGTGGTTGGTTTTACATTGGATTTCCTTACATGATTTCACTCTTGAATTGCATGATCTTACACTAGCATTACACACCCATCAAGTGTTTGATAAAATGTTCAATTTTGGATTCTTGAACTATTGATGATCCATTGCATGACCTATGACTTAAGTGACTCTATGATGATGAAAGGAAGGTATTTATATGATGATTTCATGAAAAGTGTCTATTGTGATAAAAGTTGATCAATTGCCTAGTTCAGGGGGTGGTAGGCCCGAACTACTACATTGAGGGGTATTACGTCATTCGTCTAGCTCGGGGGGTACGGTGGTAGCCCCGTTCTACCATATTGATGGGTATATACCTCATTCGCCTAGCTCGAGGGTGGTAGGCTCGTGCTACCACATTGGGGGGTATATAACTCAATTGCCTCACCAAGGAGGTAGTAGGCCTTGGTTATGTAAAGATGGTCACCTTCTTCACATGTAATAATTTCTATATAAGCCTGTTTTACTTCAAGTATCATTCATTCATGTCAATTTGCTAATATGCTATCTCTTGCTTACGATATTGCATTTTTCCATGTGCCTATCTCTTGTTGCGTTTTATCATATATACTTAATACATTTAAATGTATTAATGCATACTCTATGCCTATATGATGTTACCATGTAGGAACCACAGTACCATTGATCATCCTACTCATGGCTAGTACGATTTCTCCCAAAGCTAGTTGGTGAGTCCTCAATTCTGGGGATAATGACTTTGATCTTATGATATGTATTAAGACTCTCTTTCCTTTATTGTATACTTATGACTATGAGGGTGAGCCTAGTTGCTAGTTTTGGCCCCCGCTCCTATCTATGAAGTGGAGGTGTTGTTGGACAAGTTATGTAAATATGATATGAGCCTTGACTCTCTCAATTTAATGATGTCTCATGTTATGAAAGGCTTTCCCTTAGCCCCTTTTGCCCTTATTTTTCTCCTATTTATGTTATTTAATTGCTTTGGCGACAAATGATGTGTAATGATATATTAAGAGGCTTCTTTGAGGTCCCTTTGGGTTACCCATTTGTCATGTCATGTCTAGGCCCTAGGCTTGGATCGTGACATGATGCTCAGGATACTTCATGATAAGTGGGTTCCTGGCCTACCCCAACCTGTAATCGAACTCCGCTGTGGATCTAGGGGCATGGTACTTAGGACCAAAAATCATACGGCAGATAGTCTCCTCTAATATATCTACCTACTCACCCTTCACTGATGTTTCTGTTAGCCTGGGCTGAGTGAGAGGTTACTTCCCCTTGGGAAGACTGCGCTGGACAGTGGCTGCATAAGATGCGTAGAAATCCCTCACCAAAATAGGGGAGTACTGTTCAAGAGATTCTGTCAGCCACTGAAGCCAATACCTAATCATTGTTACCTGGAGACCAGGGATGGCTAAGCCTATCAAAAATCACCCTGGGCCCTCATAGATATAACGGGTAGGCTTGCCCTGCTCTTTTGGCTGCATGCCCTCTCTATAGATCACATCCATGCCCTCACTGCACCACTGATTAGCAAGGGCATCCGGTGCAGAAGAAGATGAGGGTGCAACAGAGGACTCTTCCTCTGATCTATCCACAGAGCCCTCATCAGAACTGGACTCCTCTTCGGATAAAGTCATCTATGGTATAGTGCTCTCGTAACTGCCTCCCTCTTCATACTAAGAAGGACTAGAAACCTGAGCCTGAGTATGCCCAGCTCTGGTGGCTACTCTAGTCTGTGGTAAAGAAGCCTTTGGATCTGGCTGGGCATCAAGTATCTCTAATGAGCCACTCGACTGAGGGGACTGTTCCCCACCGAAATGCCCATCATTTGAAGATTCATCCTTGAGTTTTCTCCTCGGAGCTTCAATCTTAGCACGTCTACCTTTTGGGACATAATACCTAAAATATAGACATGAACGTACCAAGGTTAGCCCCAAGAATCAAGAAATGGTATGCAAAAGTTATCTGAGTTCAGTTACAGATAGGTTGTACGAAAGCACCTTTATGAGTCATAGAGAATACTACGAATCGTAAAGAGCCTTTGTAAACCAGTAGTTCAAACTTATTTTTGTCACTAAAAAGTGTACGAGACCAGGTACGACTCGTAAAATGGCTTATAAGTCATAAAATAAGGTCGTAGAGAACGTTGCTTAAGCATAGAGAGAAAGTCGACTCGTAAAATGGCTTATAAGTCATAAAATAAGGTCGTAGAGAACTCCAGTGAATAATTAGATTCAGGGGGTCTATGAGACCTATCTACGAGTTGTAAAGTGATTTAAGACTCGTATAAGGTCTCGTCTGATGGAAAGTTAGAAACATCAAGTTTATGGAATTCTACAGAAGGGCAATTATGACTTGTAGATTGCTCTACGGGTCGTAAAAGACACTCGTGGACCAGAAATCTCAATAACCTGAGTTTCTAAATCCATCACATGGACCCCAAAAGACATTTTCAACTAACTACATATCATCATCGAAGCAAGAATACAAGTGATAACATGATTTCAATCATACAACCTTATCCCCCAATATATTTTAGGCATGCATACCCCATTGAAAATGATTAAGCATGAATTATCCAATCATTCCAACTATCCTTAATTCATTCAAGCTATTATGTACCTATGTCATCAACCATCAATTCACAATCATGAATTATTCAATATCATTCAATCACACATGGTGGATGATTCAATAGGCATAAACAAGTAACATTCATAAGACCAAAATGCCCAATTCTGAAATCAATTAACAATTTAACTAAGGGCAACTCAATTTCGCATAACACAATTCAAATTCAGTAAGGATTTCATGTTTAAACACCATAACAATCATAATTATCAACTCAATTTTTTTAAATAAGCATATTGAGGGTTTAAAATTAAATCGAGAACTTACCAAGAGTAGAGACTAACTTGAAGAAAAGAGAGAAGATGAATGATCAAAAAGCCCTAAGTTGTCAAAATTCTAGCCGAAAAATGGATCATGGTGGTCAAAAATTGATCAAAAAGACAAGGGTGGGGATCGGTTGGGTGATTTTAGTCAATTTAGGTCAAATAGGGGTCAAAATATTTTGACCCTTTTTTAATACTTTTACCGGGTCGTCTAAAATATTTACTGGGCCTAAGTCTATGAAATTTCAATTACGAGTGATAAATAGTTCTACAGCTGATAAATCATGATTTTGCAGAAGCCTCTATACTTAGCAAATCTCTACGAGATAGGGTACGAGTCATAAACTAATTTATGACTTGTAGACCCAGTCATAAAAACTCAACTTGATTCTCTTCTCAGCCAAATTTGCTAACTTAGTCATGTACCTGCATACTCTACATGAAATACATTGTTACCCTATATACAACCAACCCATTGTCCAATATTACAATCAAAACAGAAGAAAACAACTACCTGTGAATCCAAAAATTGAAAATACACCTATAACTATGCTATTACATCAAAAACTTTGGGTTGACTCCTAAGTAGTGCCTCATTTATTGTCGCGGCATGACTTAGAAAAATTGTTTACTCAGACTTCACCAATTGCCCAGACTTCAATCTTGAGCTTATCTGGATGCTTCATGGACTGACGGATGTCGAGGACAACTTCTTCATCATTCAATCAAAACCTGAGTTGACTAGTTTCCATAGAGCCCTAGTGGCTAAGAATGGTCTTCCCAAGATGATTGGGACATTGAAGTTGACCTTGCAATCTACAATCACAAATTCTGCAGGGAATATGAATTTCTCCACTTTAACTAATACATCATAAAGTATCCCCATAGGCTTCTTTACCGTGTGATCAGTCATTAACAACTGCATGTTAGTAGGAGTAGGGGCTCCCAATCCAAGCTTCATGTAGACTGCAAGGGGCATCAGATTGTTACTGGCACATAAATCACATAGTGCCCTTGCGAACTCCATATCACCTATAGTGCAAGGTATGGTGAAAGCACATGGATCTTCATGCTTCTAAGCTAAAGAATTCGTAGTAATAATACTACAATGTTGAAGTTCTTGAGAAAGCTCCTGACTCACAGTGCACTTTTTGGTGACCAAGTCCTTCATATACTTGGTATAGCCCGGCATTTTCTCCAAAGCCTCAATGACAGGGATATTGATAGATAGTTGCTTAAGCATAGAGAGAAAGTGCTTGAACTTGCCTTCCTCCTCTCTCTTTTTGATTCTTTGAGGGAAAGAAGGAGGAGGCCTAGGAACGGGCTTAAACTTCTGTAGTGCTTTAGCTGCTTCACTCACCCCATCCTTGCTATGACCTGCATCCATATTACAACCATCTCCCCACAAACATCTTCCTTATCAACCGACATAGGAGGATCAATAGTGCTCTTGCCACCTCTAATAGTAACTGCCATACATTACCCCTCATCCTTAGGATTTTGCACTATGTTTCTAGGTAATGTACCCTTCTAACACTGATTTAACTGATTTGACACTTGACCAAATTGTTGCTCAAGCTGTTTAATAGCCATAGAATGAGACTTTATTTTTTTATTTATGTTTGAAATATCTAATTACATACTCCTTAGAGTCTCATCCAATGTCTCAGCCTTCTTCAACAAGCGATCAAACATCTTCTCAATTTTGGAATTGCCTGTACCCGCGTCCCAGTTGTGCGGTGGCACATAAGGATCATTTCTAAAGCCTTTTCTGCAACCCCAATCTGATTTGGACCCCTATTCCTATCATAGTAACCACCTTCGGTTGTCTCTGAAAGCTCCATCTCTACTATAGTTCTAACCTTAGTTTCCTTGACCTTGCCGCCAGTAAACCTTATTGGACCCTTGGGCATTGGTCCAGAAACCCCCCTCTGATCATTCACAAAACATGTGTCCTCCTCATAGTATGGCTCTTCGTACATAGAGAAACGTGGAGGTTGGTGAACCACTGCATTCACTCTCTCTTGGTTCAGCTTGATCACCACACCCATGCTTGTATGAAGCTAAGCAAGTTATTACATAATCTCTTCATTAATTTTAGCTTGCTTTGAACCCATACTAATAGCACATGAGCTCTTCACGGAAGCTTTATCCCGCTATCCCCATTCACGATTCGTCTTGACTACTTGCTCCATATGCTCACCAATCCTTGAAAATGGTTGATCTAGAAACATGCCCCCCATGATAGTGTCAGCACAAGCCTAACTGTTCTCATCAAGGGCATGGTAAAAGATCTCTACCAAGGCATGATCAACTATCTTGTGGTTAGGGACGCTCCTCAGCTATTTAGTAAATCGCTCCCAAGTAGCGCTTATCTAATCACCAGGAAGTTGCTCCAAGTTATTGATCTAGTCCTTCAACTTGAGATTTTTTGATCTAAGGAAGTGTCATTCCAAAAAGCCCTTCTACAAATCTACCCAACTAGTGTTGAACTCTACGGAAGCTCAGATAGCCATAATGCAGCATTGCCTATGAGAGACAATAGGAAGACACGAAGTCCCACAGCATCCACAGACAGATTATGTGTCCCCATCACACTCTTACAAACAAATGTCACATTGTACAAGTGGCTATGTGGATCCTCTGATGGTAAGCCCACAAATAGCCCATGATTCTGCAGCATCTGAAGTAACCCACTAAAGACTGTGAACTTCGTTCCTATCGGTAGTAGTGGCAACACAACAGCTCCAGTCATATCCATAGTCATGGGATTCAACCTGTACTGATTCCATTGGTAAGCATTGGCATTGAACTCCCGAGGCTGTCGAATTTCCTCCAAAGGAGGTGGGTTCTTATTCCTGTCATTATCATTATTACCCCGATTCAAAGCAACATTAGCCACATCATTAGCATTTTTTTAGGTCATTCTTCTTGTAGTTCTTTGGATCTCTAGATCAAATTGAGTTAAGGGATTGCCTTGACTCTGAGTGTTGGGCATACACTACTCGTATACCCTATAAAGAAACAAAAAAATAAAAGTAAAACAAATGGAACTAAGGATTAACACTCTAATTGCTTAATGAATCAACCTAAGTCTAGTCGTATTCCCTGGCAATAGTGCAAAAATCTTGATGTCGCGCAAGTTACACCTCCTTTTTAGAGGATAAAGCAGTCATTGTCAAGATATAAAACCTAACAAAGGTTAGGGTTGATCCCACAGGGAATACATAGACTCAAGAAAAATTCACCAACAAGTAATCCAAGTAGTTAACCAACTCAATTCCCTGAAGGGGAGGTTTTGCAATAATCAATAAGAAAGTAAACTAAACTATCATGAGAGACAATCAATAGTAGAGAGCAACTAGGGCATCGTGTTCCCCATGATTCCCTAACTTAGTATCACTAGATAACCCAATTCTTGTCTAGTGTATAGCATAGAGGACGGTAGTTTAAGTTCACCAAGCCCTTTGGTCAAAGGTGAGAGGTGAATTTCACTATGTGACTTGGACAATCTCCATAGTGTGCAATACTAACCATTACCTATAAGTTCAGTACAATCTCCCCTTGGCCCAGTTCGGTTGATTAGACGAGAACACATCAATCGAATTCTGTTAATCAATCTCTTTTCCTAATCGTTACTACCTTGGTTGAGTCAGTAACACTAGGCGGATTCTAATGTTGGCCACCATTAGAAAACATGCAAAATGAAGAGAATTGATTAATGTATGCATATACCCATTCCAAGAATTGTAAATTATTCAGGTTTACTTAGTTAGTTCTTTATGGTTTCCATAATCCTAGTTGTGGATTCAATTACTCATGCTATATGTAGATGAAGAAATTATGCATTGAAAAATCATAACTAAATACTTACACAATTGAATTAAGATCAAGCAAACCCAAGAAGAATGAGAATCACAAGCTTCAAGATCAAATTTACCCACAAGTGTTTTCTCACAATCTTCTCTCCAAAGTATTGAATTCTCTAAGTACAAACCCTAAAAGCACTGAATAATGACATCCTCTCTTAAAAAATAACCTAAAAGAACTATTTATAGTAATTACAATTAAGTACTAAATAAATTAGAAAATATTGATCGGCAAACTCCACGAAAGCTCTCTACGACTCGTAGTGACTTCTACAACTCATAGTCAAGGTCTCGTAATCAACTCCTAGGATTTTGGACTTCTCTTCTATGACACCAATTTATGACTCGTAAACTGATTTTACAACTCATACTACATGTTCATAGACTTTAACATCATCAAATTGTCCTTCACTGAAAATCTTCACGAAACCCTATAAATACGACTCGTATGCATGTCTCTTTGAGCTGATATTTAGAATTCATCCTTCACTGGAATTTGTCACAAAACTGCCTTTATGACTCGTAAAATGCTCTATGATCCATAGAGAGTCTAGTAAATCATCAAAAACCAGTATTCTTCTACAATTTTACCCCAAATCATAGCTAACCTGTATTCCTGCAAATCTAAATACAAAAAACATAAAACCCACAAATATCGCATTGAGAACATATGAAATCCTAAGTTATAAGCATCCAATGTGTTGTATTTTAGCAGCACATCAGTTGTATATGGTTATGCATATTGTTTAATTTGTGGATTATGTTCCTTGTTGCATTGCACCCTGCATACTTAGTATATTTCAAGTACTAACGCATATTTTTTTGGAAAGAGGCATAAATTCCCCCTCCCCAAAGTTGTCCTGAAAAGTCATTTACACACTTTAACTATTTAAGTGACCTATTACTCACCTATATTATGCCAAAGTGAATTTTTTAACCCTTCCTACCCCAAACCCCAAGCGTGTTTCAGCCAACCTCTGTTAGCGCATCGTACCTCTATTATAACCAATTTTTTAATTATTTTTTTTAAAACTGAAATTATCCTTTTTTTAAATCTAATGAACGAACCCACTACTCGATCCAAATTTCTCAATCAAAAAACTTTAGAACCCTAATTCTTCAAAAACAATCTAGAGATTCATGCCCCAAATTGAAGGAGAATCAAAGGTAACTTCTTATTCCTTTCTCTCTTTTTCATAATTATCTTTTTTCCATTTTGATTTTTTTTCTCTCTTTTTTCATAAAAAAATTCTTTTTTTTCTAAATTGTGAGTTGATTGAATTTTTTTTAATATAAGTTGTTATAATGGCTCGGATAAGCTTGAATAGGTTGTGCGTGCAAGAGAAAAACCATGAATTAGAAGAGTTATGATGCAAGCATTGATTTGTTCTGCCTTTTTTGACATCTTGGACGCCAAGAAATTCTAGTAGAAGATATTGGAATTGCCCTTACTATGGGGTAAGTTAATTTTTTTTCAAAAGTTAATCTTCAAGAGTCATATATTTATTTTCAAGAATCATACATTGAGTTCACTTTAGAGTGCTAGATCATGCGATTTTTGTCTTTGGAAGAATGACTACATTGATCCAAGATCAAAATTTTTTATTCCTAAGTTGTTTAGAAGGATTGATGAGCTTGAGCAAAGAGTTGAAGCTTCTAAAAAAGATGAAGCTTTCGAAAAGGTTGACAACAATTGTACTAGGTCGATCAACTTTGTCAAAAGCAAATAGATATAAACAAGATAAAGTCGAAGCTGAACAATTTTAATGATGAATTGAAGAGAATGAAAGTAATTGAGAAGAAATGAAAAATTAAATTGACCAAGTCTAAGAAAAGGGAGAAACAACTTTGGATTGCTCTCTTATGTATTTGTATTTTAGTTATAAGTTTTGTATTTCAAAATATATGATCCCTGAAAGGAGATCCAAGGAAGTTGCCACGATCAACACCTACTGTTGTATGTTGTATTTATGAATTTTAAAAGAGGGGGGAGGGGACTTAATGTCTTTTTTCTTGCATTGACAATGTTGTAAGGGAATGCAAATTAATATTGTATTGACAATGTTTTATAATGAATATCCTTTTTCTTTGTGTAATGAAAAGTTATTGGTTGCAAGTTTTTTACGGCTTCATCTTGATTTTACCTATTAAAATGCAGTCAAAGGTACTATTTCAAAACAAGTGCCAATTCAATGTCATAATAAAATAAACAGAACTAAAATGCAGCTACTATTTTATTGTCAAAGCTGTTAAAATGTAGTCACAATTTACTTGAAAATTTAGATTATGTAGTCACAATTTACAATCTTCTATAAATACAGAATCACTAACCATCAAAACAAGTGTCAATGCGTAGCTACCAATTAAAATACAATCAACTGCCATTTTATTGTCAAAACAAGTGCCAATTCAGTGCCATAATAAAACAACTAGAACTAAAATGCAGCTACCAATTCATTGTCAAAACTATTAAAATGCAATCACAATTGCCAATTCATTGTCTTAAATAGTTATATCTACCAACAAAACAAGTGTTTATGTTGCATTACCAAAAAACTACCAATATAGCATTAGATGTTGTCGAATTGAGCATTGGGGCTCTCTTGACTCAAATGTGCAGCCTTGAACCTTTTCTCAATTTGCTTTCTTGCACGTATTTCTTGAAGTTGACATGACACATAGCTTGTTTACCTTTCCATTTTATACCACTTGTTGGTCTATATCCAAGATCTTCAATGAAAAACGTTGAAGACTTGACATTTGTAAATCTTTCACTAGACATTCCAGGCTAGTTAAATGAAAATAACTATCTTAATTTGTGTCAATAAAATACAATAAATTATAGTTAAGAATAAAAATATTTACATTAATAATTGTTGCACTACTTTATGTGTGTAATAACCCTATTCCAATTATTCTTCTTCTACTAGCAGTACAACCCTAAAAAAGTAACAAAATATTCAAAATATTAGGTAAGACAACTGATATAGAACTTATACATGAAGTAGAACTGTATTACCTTTTCTGTTGAACCTTTTGGCCTACCCGTTCCTCTTCCAGTTGGAGCAGCAGATGTTGATCTTGCTCTAGTAGAAGATGTTGATCTTAGGCTAGTACCAGCAGCAACAGGTGATGATCTTGGGCCAGCAACAGCAGGAGGTGATGCTCTTGAGCCAGCAGTAGCAGCAAGTGATGTTCTTGGGCCAGCAGCAGTAGGAGGTGATGGTCCTGAGCCAGCAACAGGAGGAGGGGATGGTCCTGGACCAGCAATAGCAGCAAGTAATGGTCTTGGGCCAGCAGCAGCAGGTGATGGTCTTGGGCCAACAGCAGCAGCAGGTGAAGATCTTGGGCCAGTGCCAGTAGCAGCATGTGATGAACTTGCATAGTAGGAGCACCAAGAGGATACTTTCTTTTATTATGACCCTTGTTGTGACAAGTGTTGCATGATAACTTAATCCCTCTTTTGAATAGCTTTCTAATTTGTTTAGTTTCACCTTACTCTTTCCTTCTAACCTTGCTAGTTCTTCCTGGTATCTTCTTAACATGGGGTGGTATAACAAAGATGTTTTGGGATTCTGGTCACATTTTCATATTCAAAACTGGCTGGATAAAGTAGTTGGATGTCTTCATGTAAGTTTCTCTATTATACTAATAGAAAATATAATCAGTTGGATCCAAATTTTCTGTAATGAAGGACAACTATTACATGAGGACATGATATGCCTTTAAACATCCATGCTCTGCAACTACAGGTTTGTCTATAAATATCCACAACATGTTTGTGTGCTCCATGAAGTACCTCATATCCTGTATCTGAATTCCACTCAGTGATGCATTTCATTGACTTGGCAGCGTTATCTTGTAGAACCTTCATTATCATTGGAGAAATATCATTGATCTAGCTATTACAAAACTCTCTCAACTTCCTTATTCGTTTCATCATTTTTACCCTAATTTCTTCAAGCATAGTAATTATAGTTTTGTGTGTTGCTGCTAATATATATGCATTGAAGCATTCAATCATATTATTATCAACAATGTCACATTTTATGGTAAAACTGAAGTAGACCTGGCTCCATCTTTCTAAGTTATAATACAACAAATCATCAACTATCTTATTCCCTAATCTTTTCATGTAACCAATGTTATCCTTTAACTCAGCTTCAAAAGTAGACCTTGCACATCTCCAGAAATATTTTTTTCTTTCAATACCTCTCCAAATCTTGGACTAGTTAGAAAGGATGTGTCTAGCACATATCCTATGTTCAACATTTGACAAATGGGTACTTATGGAATTTTGAAGATCCTATAAAGAATCGAACTAAATAGTCAAAAATCAAGAATCTATTTAACAGTCATAAATTAAGAACTAAATTAACAGTTATAAAGAAATAAGTAAGCTAACATAAATAAATATACTTACTCATAAATCAAGAATCTAACTAACATAATAGTGATAAATAAATAATCAAACTAAAGTTATAAACCAATAATCTAAAAAATTATAATCATAAACCAAGAATCAAACTAAAATTTATAAACTAAGTAATCAAAAAAAGTCATAAACCAAGAATCAAACTAATCTTTTGCATATCAGTTATGACAGTCATGTATGTTCCATCTCCCAGCTGAAGATCTTCCTTTGAAAGCTTGACAAACCAACTCCAAGTGTATTGATTTTCAACCTCCACCATTGTCCAAGCTAGTGGCAACATTTGGTTGGTACCATCCTTACAAACAATAACCAGTAACTGACCTTTAGATACTCCTTTTAGAAAATAATCATCCAAACCAATGCACTTCCTACAATCAGTCATGTAAGACTTCTTCATTGCATCAAAACATATGTAGAAGCTTTGCATCATTTTTTTTACCATTTTCAAATGTTTCCTCATGAAGCTTGACTTCACATGTATGTTAGAACCCATATTCTTGTGCATTGGGCCGGTTATGGCAATTTGGGACTTAAGTGTCATAATTGGGAAAATTGAGGATCCGAGAGACATTATTGAAAAATTTGGAATTAAAGTTGAATAATTACAAGAGGTGTATATGTATAAACTTGTATATATAAATATTCATATGTATAATTGTGCATTTATGTACAAGCACAAGTGTAACATGAAAAATCTTCAAAAAAAAATAATCTAGAACCATATGTGTGTTAACTTGGGATTGGGCCAAGTATTATGTGGGACCAAATCCTTTTATCTTAAATATAAGAATATGTTACAGATGTACAAGGACATTCCTTCCCAACACTTAGCCTAAGCAAAGAGCAAGCTTTGAGTTGAATTTGAGCTTGTAAATGGTTTATGGATTGTTAATCAAGTATGATAATCAAGAAAAAATGGGTTGAACCATTAAGTTCCAAGCTTGTGAGCTATAGAATTCAAAAATAAAATTTTGGAGGTAAAATGAGTTCTTGCTGTTAAAAGTCATGTGTGGGGGTTTGTTTAACTTGAAAATGATTCTTGTGTGATAGAAGTTACATTAGAAAGGCTTGGTATAAGTTTTGTATTAATTGGTTACTAATTCGGCTTCATGAGGGGAAAAGAGGAAGTTTTGACGCTAGGAACGAATATGGTGCGCTTGAGCGTTGTATTGCATTTTTTGGGGCTTGTAGACGTTCTTGAGGATGTTATGTATGTGTACTATATGTAGGCTATCCAGATTTACAAGTTTTAATGTCAAAGTCAAATTATGGTTTTCTAGCGCTTTGTGATTTCGTTAGACACTGGGAAGTTATAATTGAACTTTTGAAGCTTGAAAAGGTATTTGAGTATGTTGAGCAGTATATAATGTGTTACTGACCCTGCTTTCCAGTTTTGGCATGAAATAAGTTGTGTTACCAAGTTATTGAAATTTTGGAATTTTATTGGCTTATAGTTGACTTGGGAATTATTGTTATTGTTGTTA
>DF363014.1:0-14969 GCA_000787875.1 Solanum virginianum
GTGTTATCATAGCTTGAATAGAATGAAAGAGGTACGGATATTGCTTCTCCAAGCTCGCTCCAGCTCCTCGAGAGACACTTTCGACTAGACAATTCTTCCAATGAGCCTTGATGAACACTACATCCTTATCAATAAACTTCTCCACGCTTCCAACCAATACCTCCACTGGGATCTTCTCCTAAGACAACTTATCCTCCACAACACCCTCAACCTCAAAGCGTTCTATAGTACTTGAGTCACCAACACATCTCCTCAACCTAGATGCATGAACAACCGGATGTATCATATCCTTATTCATAGGTAACTCCAATTCGTATGCAACCTTACCAATCCTCCTCAATACTTTATAAAGACCCACAAACCATAAAATCAATTCCCTTCTTACCAAAATGATCCACACCCTCCATGGGTGAAACTTTCAAATATACCCAATCAAAATGATAAAGCACAATAGGGGCATTAGTACATGGAATGTACTGTATGTAAAATGGCTAAAGTAAATGATAAACAATGACAATCAGCTAATCAATCACTCATCCTCATTTTAGAGTAAGATTGACGATCTTAAGCTGTTTCAACCTTTCTCTGGCTTCCATCACCGAATTCAGGCCCAAAAAAGCTATCTCCCCCACATCAAACCACCCAACTGGACAAAAACTTAGCAATGTCTTTCTTCATACCTCCCAACCAAAACTCATCCCTCAAATCTCTATACATTTTTATAGAACCGGGGTGAATAGAATAGGAAGAATTGTGAGCCCCATCAAGAATCCTTTTTCTCAAGCCATACACACTAGGCACTCACAACCTACCTTGGTACCTAAGGGTACCATCTCCCCCTTGGGAGAAAACCTCTGCCTTGCCATCTCTTACCAAGATCTTCAATTCTTACAAGGAGGGATCAAGATCTTACTTTGCTTTTACCTCATCAACCAAGGAAGATTTTGAACCATCAACAACCACAATACAACCAATACCAATCTCTTCCAACCTATCCCCCAATATAGACAACTGATGAACCTCTCTAGCCACCTCTTTATTATCAACATGAGCTAGGCTTCCCATAGACACCTACTCAAAGCATCTGCCACAATATTAGCCGTACTGGGATGATAATACACACTCATATCATAATCCTTAAGAAGCTCTAACCACCTTTGTTGTCTCAATAGAGATAGTTTTTAGTGAACATATGTTGTAGACTCTTATGACCAGTAAACACATCAATATACACCCTATAAAAATAATGACGCCAAATTTTTAAGGAAAATACTATGACGGCAAATTCAAGATTATGAGTTGGATAATTCTTTTCATGCACTCTTAGTTGTCGAGAAACATAGGCTTTCACCTAACCATTTTGCTTCAAAACACAACCCAAACCAATTCGGGAGGCATCACAATAAATAACAAACCCTTCCAACCCTTCCGGTAGAGACAAGATAGGAGCGGACACAAGCTTATCCTTCAAAGTTTAGAAACTCCTTTCACACTCATTAGTCCATACAAATTTTCCTTCTTTTGGGTCAAGTTATTCATGGGAGAAGCAGTAGAAGGGAACCAATTCACAAACCTCCAATAGTAACTCGCTAAGCCCAAGAAACTTCTAATGTCTGATGGAGTCAAATGTCTAGGCCGATTCCTAACTGCTTTCATCTTTTAGAACCCACATAAATACCATCCCCCGACGCTATATGACCTAGAAGGCAACCTCTTGCAACCAAAACTCACACTCCTCATACTTGGCATACAACTTCTCTTCCCTCAATTTTAGTAGCACCACCCTCAAATGACTCACATGCTCCCATTAACTATGGGAATAGAGCAAACTATCATCAATGAAGACCACCACACACAATCAAGGTAGGGTTTAAAGACTCTATTCATGAGACCTATAGACATAGTCGGTGCATAAGCATAACCAAAAGGCACTAACCCCAAATTCAAATTATCAGTAAGGAAACCAAAAAATCATTAACCACCAGAATTGACTCAACAGGAATGACTTAGGTTCAACATACCTAACCCCTACAAAATGATAAATGCAACCCTTAGAGATCAATTGGGCCTTAAGATAAGAAATGAACTTACTCCTTCACTGCCACTTACAATTCCATCACTCAAGGACAGGTTCATTAAGGAGTTGGAATCTAACTCTATGGGTCCTACAATCAATGGAGACACAATATACATGCAGCTAATCCACTATCATGCTCCAAGAGAGTATCCTAGGTGTAACTGGCACTCGAAAACTATTTCTAGCCCCCAAGTGAACAACCTAGTCTCATCGCTTTCGTTCAATCACTTCTTATGTAGAAGAAAATAAAGAAATAGAAATCTATCAGTGGGCTACTACTATCAACTCAGTCTTACAAAAAGAAAGAATAATCTCAATGTAAAAAAGGAAAAAGGAGGGAAAGAACCCCAAACATCAACCATCATACGTCTATGTCTATAAAGCCTCTATAACTACTATCTAAAGAGGTACCATGACAGGCCATGGTCACCACAAGCAAAGAAAAGAACTCAAAATAACTGAAAAGATAAATATGCCCTCTGAAAGTATGGGCAGACTCACCAAGTCTCTATCTTAGGATCTGCAAACCCCAATGACTTGCTTGCTGAAGTCCTCTGTCTACAGAATCTACATCATAAAATGATAAAGCACAATAGGGGCATTAGTACATGGAATGTACTGTATGTAAAATGGCTAAAGTAAATGATAAACAATGACAATCAGCTAATCAATCACTCATCCTCATTTTAGAGTAAGGAATAAGACTCTATCACTTCACTATCCATCATGACATCATACCATCACCTCAATCTCAGAGTACTATTAACTTGAACCTATCTAGGAGTTTTTATAATCGACAACCACTACCTATGAGCCGGTGATGATAAAAGGAAGAGACTTTGTTACCATATCTATCTAGTACCTTACCGAGGAATAGGACAAATCTATCAGGGATCCCAAAGAAGTCTATTAAGCCCTCTATGGGGCAACGGAAACATCAGCTTTCGCCATCCAATCCTCTCCTATATTGGCCACTGGTTAATGAATACACGTGGGACTCACTCTTACCTATTCCAGTGCTAATACTCCTCCCAGGACTCAAAATGCAAATAAGTCTATCAATACATCAAGAATTTTCATCACTTAGCCCCTGCGGGCAAGAACACTCACCTCATCCCATCATCTATCAAATCAAAAAGTAGGATTATTCCTTCAGACTAAGTTTTAACCTCATTTAAGCTCTAAGAACACTAATTTCATCAATTTTTAGTCATCAATACCCTCCTCTTAGGACTTAGACTTCAACAATCAACACACTCAGATAATCAAGGCTCTAGACAATTACCCCTATTTCATTCTTGAAGTATTTAACACGAGAATTATGCAAATTAGGTATAAAATCATACAATGATACATGTAAACAATAAATACAAGTATGATTATCATCAATTTAAGAAAATATGTAGAAATTAAAGATAGATTTCAATATAATTTTCAAGAATTACAATTCAAGACTTCGCAACTATCAACTATCATCCTGCTACATGTATTGGGGCACATGAAAAAATAATTCCATCTTCTGGGTAGCCTTTAATACCTAGGATAAAGAATTTCCAACCTTTCTTCAAGAACTTGGCCCTGGATTTTGAAACCCTCAACTCTCTCTCCTTCTCCTCTCTCAGAAAGTGCGTTTAAACTTAAGAAAATATGGGTTCTTAAAACCCTTTGCGTGAATTAAAGGGGTTAAAAATATGTTTTGGGACTTAAAAATAGGTTGACAATACCTAAAATACCCTTCCCAAAATTAAAAGAAAAATCTTCTGAAAATTTGTACTGGTCCACAGCGCGCCAGGGGCACAAACTAGTACATTTTCATGAATTTTTTAAATAAATAAAAACAAGGGTCAAGTGTGTCTCCGCGCCCCCTCCGCATCGCGTCAGTGGCACGGATTGACACTGTTTTAGAAAAAATTAGCAAAAATTATTTTTCACTTTGATTGCTCTTAAATTAGGTCGAGACCATTTTCCTACTTGATTTTTGTGCTGATTGTATATCCAATCTCAGATTTCCAATTAGAGCTTTGGAAGACGTATTATGTTCATAATTAAGTTTTAGGGGAATTTTGATAATTTTACGAGGTGTTACATCATCTCCCCTTGAAATCATTTGTACTCGAATGATGAGTAAAGGTCGAATAAAAGCAAGAAAAACCTTAAAACTCATCTCATTCCTCACTTGGGAACTCTTAAACTTTCAACTATCCCTCACCTTCTACAATTCTATCTTAGACTCACGAAAGGAATTAGCACATCAACTCAAGAAAGAAATTTCAATAACTGTAAGGATAGGGAGATTACCTTCGACATCATCACCATTTCATGTGAATAGGTGCGGGTATTTGAGTTTCATCGCTTCCTCAGCTTCCCAGGTAGCTTTCTCAACAAATTGATCATCCATAGGACTTTGATGGAGGCCATCTCTTTTTTCCTCAGCATACGAACTTGTCGATCACGGATTTGGACTGGAATTGCATTGTAAGATAAACTATCTTTTACCCCGTGCTCTCAACAGGAATTTCTAAGGCAGGATCCCCCAAATACTTCTTTAACATTGACACATGGAACACCGGGTGAACTCTATCTAGCTCGGAAGGCAAGTCTAGCTCATAAGCGACCTTCCTAATCCTCCTCACCATCTAGTATGCCCCAATATAACGTGGACTCAACTTTCCCTTCTTACCAAATCTCATGACACCCTTCATGGTAGACACCTTCAAGTGTACCCAATCATCCACCTCAAACTCCAAGGCTCTTCCCCTCACATCCGTGTAAGTCTTTTGATGACTCTTTGCTATCTTCAATCTCTCTTTGATAACTTTCACCTTCTCCATAGACTAGTGGACAAGATCAGGTCCAATCAATTCAGGTATTAAAGGCTACCCAGGTATCAATTCATCTCCTCCCGTATAGTACCTCATAAGGGGCCATCTGGATACTAGCATAGTAGCTATTGTTGTACACAAAGTCAATCAATAGTAGGTGGTCCCCCTAATTACCCTTGAAGTCTATGACACAAGCTCTCAACATATCCTCTACGGTCTTGATAGTACGTTCTACCTATCCATCTATCTAAGGGTGAAAAGTTGTGCTTAGATATACTTTCGTACCCAATCCCTTCTGAAAGGATCTCCAAAATTAAGAGGTGAATTGAGTTTCTCTATCCAAGATGATGGACAAGGGAATCCCATACAACCTCACAATCTTGTGAATATATAATCGGGCATACTCCTCAGCCGTATAAGTTATCTTGACTGCCAAGAAGTGGGCTAATTTTGTCATCTTATCAACAATCACCCATATCGAATTATGGTGCTTTTGGGATCTTGTTAAACCAGTGACAAAATCTATGTTGATCTTCTGCCACTTCCTCTTAGGAATTTCAAAGTTCTGGGCCATTCCACATGATCTTTGATGTTCAACCTTAACCTATTAACAGTTGGGGCATTTAGAGACAAATTCAGCAATGTCCCTCTTTATTCCATTCCACCAATAGACTTTTGTCAAGTCATGGTACATCTTTAGAACCAAGATGAATGGAATATCTGGAGCTATGAGCTTCAGCCATGATCCTGTCTTGAACACCATCAACAGCGGGCACATACAATATACCCTGGTATCTCAAAACCCCATCTCCCCTTTGGAGAAAACCATCACCTCCTGCTTGTGGACTGCTTCTTTCAATTAGAACATGACAGGATCTTGATCTTGCTTTTTCTTCACTTCTGACACTAAGGATGAAGTAGACCCAACCTGAGCATTGACCCAACCTTCATTGTTCTCCTCAAGTTGCACTCCCAATTGAGCCAATCTATGAACTTTCTTAGCTAGTTCCCTCTTTCCTTTCTCCACATGGACAGTTCTACCGAAAGACATCCTGCTAAGAGCATCAGCAAAAATGTTAGCCTTACCTGGGTGGTAGAGAATGATCATCATCTCTTCTACCACAGGTTGAGCTCTTTCTGACTGAACATGCATTGCAAGCTCTTGTGGTCAGTGAACGCCTCCACCTGCACTCCATACAAATAATAATGCCAAATATTGAGTGTGAACACCACTGCTGCCAACTCAAGATCATGAGTCAGATAATTCTTCTCATGGATCTTAAGTTGTCTAGAAGCATAAGCCATCACCTTCCCTCTCTATATCAACACACAACCTAGTCTGACTCTTCAGGCATCACAGTATATCATGAATTCTTCTGTCCAATCGAGCAAAGTCAAAATTGGTGTTGTAGTCAATATGGTCTTCAACTCTTGGAAACTCCTTTCACATTCCTCAGGCCACTGAAACATGTCTTTCTTCTGAGTTAGCTTAGTCAATTGGGCTGACAAAGAAGAACACCCCTCAATAAATCTGCGGTACCCTGCCAAACCCAAAAGGCTTCTTATTTCTGTCGAAGAAGTCGATCTAGGCAATTCTTAACCACTTCAATCTTCTGAGTATCCACTCGAATACCATATCCCAAAACAACATATCCTAAGAAAGCCATGGACTTGAGCCAAAACTCACACTTTGATAATCTTGCATACAACTCATGGTCTTTGAGCGTTTGCAAAACTACTCCAAGGTTATTAGCATGCTACTCTTCATCCTTAGAATATACAAGAATATCATCAATAAACACGATCATGAATATATCAAGATATGGTCTGAAGACCATATTTATCAAATCTATGAAGGCTGCAGGTGCATTTGTTAACTTGAAGGACATGACTAAGAACTCAAAGTGGCCATACCATGTCCTAAAGGCTGTTTTGGCATATCACTTTCCCTTACCTTCAACTGAAGGTAACCCGATCTGAGGTATATCTTAGAGAAATAGGTAGCACCCTGAAGTTGGTCAAAGAGATCATCTATCCTAGGGAAAGGATATTTATTCTTTATAGTGACCTTATTCAGCTATCGGTAGTCTATACATATTCTGAGAGACCCATCTTTCTTATGCACGAATAAGACAGGAGGACCCCAAGGTGAGACACTAGGCCTTATAAAACCTTTCTCTAGCAAGTCTTTCAACTATTCTTTCAATTCTTTTAACTCTACGGGGTCCATTCTGTAAGGTAGAATTAAAATGGGTTTGGTCTCGGGAAGAACATCAATCCCAAAGTCAATCTCCCCATCAAGAGGGACTCTAGGTAGATCATCAGGGAATACCTCAGGAAACTCATTCACAATCGGGACTGACTAAAGAGTAGCAGATTCAACATTTTCAGACTTAACTCGCACGAGGTGGTAAATACAAACTTTGGAAATCAATTTTCTGGCTCTAAGATAAGAAATAAATTTTCCCTTAGGTGCAACAGCACTCCCTTCCACTTTAGAGCAGGCTCATTAGGGAATTGAAACCTAACAATTTGGGTTCTACAGTCAACAGAAGCATAACAGGCATGAAGCCAATCTATGCCAAGTATCATATCAAAATCAAGCATCTCCAATTCTACCAAGTCAGCTAAGGTGTCTCTATGATAGATGGATACTACACAATCTCTGTAAACTCTCTTAGGTAAGATAGACTCACCAGTAGGAGTAGAAACAACAAAAGGTTCAAGAAAACACTATGGAAGGATCCCAAACTTACTATCCACAAAAGGGGTCACAGAAGACAACGTGGCACCCGGATCAAGCAATGCATAACAATCAAAGGTAAAGACTTGAAGCATGCCCATGATAACATTTGGTGCAGCCTCCTGATCCGGTAGATTATCCATAGCATAAAGGCGGTTCATCCTGCCTCCTATACCTATAGTAGCACCTCTCTGTTGATTGCCCGCTGGGGGTGCTGCAGAGGATTGTGGTCTGCTGCTTCCCTCACCTAGTCTCCTCTTTGGGCACTCATAACTGAAGTGACCCACTTGTCCATATGAATAGCAAACATCTTTTCCCACACGGTACTCACCCAAACCCGGATCAAGCAATGCACAACAATCAAAGGTAAAGACTTGAAGCATACCCATAATAACATCTGGTGCAGCCTCCTAATCCTGTAGATTATCCATAGCATAAAGGCGGTTCATCCTGCCTCCTATACCTATAGTAGCACCTCTTTGTTGATTGCCCGCTGGGGGTGCTGCAGAGGATTGTGGTCTGCTGCTTCCCTTACCTCATCTCCTCTATGGGCACTCATAACTGAAGTGACCCGCTTGTCCACACGAATAGCAAACATCTTTTCCCACATGGTACTCACCCAGATGAAGCTTACTGCACTTGCCACACTGTGGCTTTCCCCTCGTCCCTTGGCCTTGGGTCATACTGGCCTGAGATTGAGCACTCGAAGCCCTAAAATTCTGATAACCATGAGATTTTTAGTCATACCTGTTTGGCTGAATGGGTGCACACGCTACAGACTATGCATGATGAGATGATCACCTCTGAAAGTAGGACTTTTCACCCTTATTCTGTCTCTGCAGGCTAGGCTCGTGTCCTGCTGATTTTGCTTTTTTGTTTATCTGCTCCTCTCTATTTCTCCTCTTTTCCTCCTCTATCTACTGGGCATACACCATAATTCTGGAGATGTCCATGCTAGGAATCAGTAAAGCTTCCTTATATTCTTTCTACATATGTCTGCCCAGACCAAAGACAAACTTCCTCATCCTCGCCCTCATGTCTTGCACCATCTCTGGAGCATACCTTGACAGCTTAATAAACTTAAGGCTATACTCCTTCACCATCATCCCTCCCTACTTCAGATTCACGAACTCATCCACCTTTGCCTCCCTCAACTCTTGAGGAAATAAGTGGTCAAAGAAGGTTGTCTCAAACTCTTCCCATGCTGCAGACTCTACATACTCTCCTCCCACTGATTGTACCACACGTTAGCAACATCCTTCAACTGGTAGGAGGTATGCTCAACTCCCTCAATCTCCTCGGCATGCATTGCTTTTAGAACCTTATACATCTCATAAATAAAGTTCCGCAGGTCCTCTTACACCTTCGACCCCTTATTTACTGGCGGGTTCATCCTCAAGTCTCTGAGTCTGATTACAGCTGAGGGCTCCTGTGAATTAGAACTAGGAGCTTGAAAACCCTGACTGTTACCCTGGTAGGCAACCAATTGAGTCAACATGGTGATGGCTCCCCTAATTCTACCTCGGCAGTAGGAACTGGCTGGAGCTGAGCAGGGGGTACCTGTGGGACCTCAACAATCCTAGCAGATCATCCCCGTCAGTTTGCCTCTGGCTGGATCGCGACCTCAGGTTGGGTATTCTCAGCAGCTGGGGCTGCGACATCTCTCTAAGCGGTTGTTCTCTTTGGCAGCATTTTCTGTAAACGTATAACGCATGAGTTAAAATGAGATTTCCATAAAATTAAAGTCTATCACATGAATCCAGATCATGGAAGAAGGGTAGCACTTCCTAATGTCCTATAGCCTCCTACTTATGAAGGGTAACACTTCCTAATGTCCTATAGCCTCCTACTTATGAATTTGGTGCACAACACACCCATAAATAAGACTCTACTAGACACGACTTCATAGACAACCTAGGACACTCAAACTTTAGGCTCTGATACCAAGTTTGTCACACCCCCGGAGGGTACCCTAGGTGTAACTGGCACTCGAAGACTATTGCTAGCCCACAAGCGAACCACCTAGTCTCATCACTTTTGTTCAATCACTTCTTTTGTGGAAGAAAATAAAGAAATAAAAATATAGCAGTAAGCTACAATTATCAACTCAGTCTATCATAAATGAAATATAAAAAGAAAGAACAATCTCAGTGTAAAGAAGGAAAAAAGGGGGAAAGAACCCCAAACATCAACCATCATACGTCTATATCTATGAAGCCTTTATAACTACTGTCTAAGGAGGTACCATGATATGCCATGGCCACCACAATCAAAGAAAAGAGCTCAAAATAATTGTAAAGATAAACATGTCCTCCGAAAGCAAGGGAGGACTCACCAAGTCTCTGTTTAGGATCTGCGAACTCTAACAATGTACCTGCTGAAGTCCTCTATCTACATAATTTGCATCATAAAACATTACAGTGCCAAAGGGGCGTTAGTACGTAGAAGGTACTGTATGTAATACAGCTAAAGTAAATGATAAACAATGATAATCAGCTCATCAATCATTCATCCTCAACTCGGAGTAAGGAATTAGAATCTATCACTTCACTATCCATAATGACATCACATCATCACCTCAACCTCAGAGTACTATCAACATGAACCTATCTGAGAGTTTCTATAACCGACAACCACTATATATGAGCCGGTGATGATACAATGAAGAGAAGTCATTGATACATCTGTCCACTACCTTGCTGGGGTACAGGACAAGTCGATTAGGGATCCAAAAAGAAGTCTATCAAGCCCTCTGCGGGGCAAAAGAAACATCCGCTTTCGCCATCTAATCCTCTTCTATGCTGGACACATAGTTAATGAGTACGAGTGGGACTCACTCTTGCCCATTTCGGTACTAATACTCCTCCCAGGGCTCAACATGCTCATAAGTCTATCAATACATCAAGAATTTTCATCACAGCCTCTACGGGCAAGAACACTCACCTCATCTCATCATCTATCAACTTAAAGAGTATGATTATTTCTTCAAACTAAGGTTTATTTAAGCTCTAAGAACACTAATTTCATCAATTTACAGTCATCAATACCCTCCTCTTAGGACTCAGACTCCAATAATCAACACATTCAGAAAATCAAAGCTCTAGACAATTACCCCAATTTCATTCTTGAAGTATATAACACGGGAATCATGCAAATTAGGTATACAATCATATAATGATACATATAAACAGTAAATACAAGTATGATGATCATAAATTTAAGATAATATGTAGAAATTAAAGATAGATTTCAAGATAATTTTCAAGAATTACAATTCAAGACTTCTTAACTATCAACTATCATCCTACTACATGTATTGGGGCGCATGGAAGAACAATTCCATGTTCTGGGTAGCCTTTACCTACCTGGGATGAAGAATTTCTAACCTTTCTTAAAGAACTTAGCCTTGGATTTTGAAATCCTCAATTCTCACTTCTTCTCATCTATCAGAAAGTACGATTAAACTTAAGAAAATATGGGTTCTTAAAATGCTTCGCGTGAATTAAAGGGGTTAAAACATGTTTTGGGACTTAAAAATAGGCTAGGAATACCCAAAATACCCTTTCCAAAATTAAAAAAAATAGTCTAAAAATTTGTACTGGTCTGCGATACGCCAGGGGCACGGACCAGTACATTTTTGCGAACTTCCAAAATAATCAAATTCCCATCAAAAATAAAAAGGGTTAAATTAAGTGTGTCTCTGCACCCCCTCCGCATCACGCTAAGGACGTGGATCAACACTATTTTGGAATGAATTAGCAAAAATTATTTTTTGCTCCAGTTGCTTTTTAATAGGGTCAAGACCATTTTTCCATTTGATTTTTCGCGCTAATCGCAAATTCGATCTCGAATTTCTAATCGAAGCATTGGAAGATGCATTGTGCACACAATTACGTTTTTTAGGGTATTTCAATAATTTTATGAGTGTTACATCCACCCCAAGTACGACATCAAAATCTTCCACATCAAATCCAACAAGTCACAAGGTAAGACCTAATGCAATATGAACATGGAACAATACCTATGAACTTTCTAACAACAACAGGCTCAATAAAGGGGTAGAAACCAAAGGTTCACATAACAACTCGGGACATACAAGAAGCCCACTAGCAACCAAAAGGAATAATGAAAGGAATAGTGGAACCCAAATCCATCAAAATCAAAACCTTCAACTTACCTGCGAAATACTATACCAAGCCTAGTGACTCCTAGAGGGGTATGGTTGAGAATGTCGATGACCATCCTTACCATCTTTAGGGACCCATGGACAATGTCTCATCTTATGATCTATTTCACCACACCTAAAACATGCACCTAAACTAGCTAACCAATCACCTGAGTGGTACCTTCCATACTTGTTGCATGTAAGAGGGGCTTGAACATCAACGCCTTTGCCTTGAGGACCACCACCTCTATCGTCGGGTTGTGCATGAGGACATCGACTAACTTTGTGACCAAATTCACCACAACCAAAGCAAGTGTTAGACTTCTTCAAACATGAGCCACTATAGCCTTTCCCACACTTTTGGCATATAAGGGAAACTTGCACACCAACACCCTTGCCTTTTCGTTGAAGATATGGGGAATGAAGTAGGTTGTGACCCACTCCACTACAACCATAACAACCATTGATCTTCCTCAAGCATGGGCCACTATGGTTCCTCCCACACTTTTGGGACGTAGCATTAGGCAACACACCACCATCACCTTGGGCCCTTGGGTTATCATTGGCAACCCTCATATTATGAACATAAAAAGACCCTTGGCCTTGATGAAACCGGCCACCTTTGGGACATTGGAACTTTCCCTCAAAATGACCCCTCTTGGCCCCTCTCTCCTCCCTCTTACAACTTGAAGTCTCGAAGGCACTCACTTATTGATTGAGTTGAGCCGCCACAACCTTGGCCAAAATCCATAGAGCATTACGAACTTTCGTATTTGACATGTCACCATCCTAAATAGCTTGAGACATATTCTAAAACATAGTGATTAAGAATAAGATATAAACCTTAGAGGACTTAACTCTATCGCATGATAAAGATCATGAAGAAGTGAAACATTTCCTAAAATGCCTCATAGCCTCCCATTCATAGTTGAGGTGTGCTTCATAACCATGAATAAGACTCTAATCGACGCAGTGTGTTCAATATTGAGGACCATTAACAACCTAGTACTCTGATACCAAGTTTATCACGACCCAAGCTGTCACGAACCAAGCCTAGGGCCTAGACATGACACAGTGCTAGGGGAACCCGAAGGGACCCCGAGCAATCTTCTTAGCACATCATTACACATTCTTGGCCGTGAAAGCACTAAAATAGCATCAAATAGTAGAAATAGGAATAACGGGGGCTAAGGGACATCTTTCATATCATAAACAATCAGAGTCAAGAGAGAATCAATAATCATATCATTACACATGGTATGTCCAACAACACCTCTAATACATGGATAAGAGTGAGGGCCAAGACAAGAAACTGGGATCACCCTCATAGTCAACATTTACATAAAACAAAGGTAGTTTAGAACATTGTAAGAGAATATAAGCAACGTCCCCGAAATGGAGAACTCACCAATAAGCTTGAGGACTAGCCACGTGAATGGAGATACTCAAGCGAGGCACCGGTTCCTACATGGTAATGTACCATGTAGGCATAGAGTATATGTTAGTACGTTCGAATGTACTAAGTATGCAGGAAGCAATGCAACAAGAGATAGGCAATATAATCAAAATGCATAATCATAGCAAGAGATAGTATCTTAGCAACATGGCATGCATGAACAATGCTTGAAAATAATCATACTTACATAACTTGTTTAACATAAAAAGGAGACATACTTAGATCATCCAAATACCTTGTACTAGAGGGTGAGGAATATAGCATGAGTCATAACTCCTACTAGTAGGTAATGGTAGTACATGAAATAATGAATAGCACATGAGGGTAGAAGGTAGCATAGGTCATAACCCCTATATGTGAGCATGAGATAATACATAACCTTTCATCGTATATAAGGGTGAGGCATATCACATAGCTCATAAACCCTTCATATGAGTACATTACATAACCTCAAATAATACACAAGGGTAAGGAATACAACATAGTTCATAATCCCTACATGTAGATATGAGTAAGTGAATGGAACATGAGGGTAGGAGGTAGCATAGGTCATAACCTCTACATATGAGTACCTTGCATAACCCCAGATCATACACGAGGGTAAGGAGTACAACATAGTTCATAACCCCTACATGTAGATATGAGTAAGTTAGCAGCATTGGTTCGTACATGAGGCTGAGGAGGACAACATAGTTCATAACCCCTACATGTAGATATGAGTAAGTTAGCAGCATTGGTTCGTACATGAGGCTGAGGAGGACAACATAGTTCATAACCCCTACATGTAGAAATTGGCCTTGTACAAGAGGGTAAAACATATAACATAGTTCATAATGCCTTCTAGTAGGCTTCATGATTCACAAGAGCATAAACCTTAGCATAAGGACTCAATAACTTATCAATGATTCCCAAGAATATAACAACATGAGAACCCAACAATTCACTTGCAATACCATAGGTGTTTTACATGATTTAATCACACGTATATACATTTCTTTCATTATGATATAGTCATTCAACTCATAATACATGCATTGGACCTTCAATTTCTCAAGAAACCATAACCAAACATTTTATCAAACACTTGGCAGGTGTATAATGCTAGTGTAAAACCATATAATTCAAGAGTGAAATCATGCAAGAAAGTTCGTTGTAAAACTATCGATAGACAGTTGGTAACACCCTGAAACAATATACATCAAAACCCTTCATCAAATCTCATAATAGACCTTAGATTCAGAGCTCAAAACATGCTAAAACAACCATACTTTCACGAAACCCCAACAAAGTGCGCAGTGAAATTCATAATAGATAAGACCCATGAGTAAATCAACTTTCAATCATGTAATTTAGAGTAAAAGGAATCTTGGGTATCATGGGTGAAAGAAACCCACAAACCTTAGCTTTTGGACAATCCTTTAAGAAGATTGGAGATGAAGACTTGAAGCTTGAATGAGAACCTTGAAATCTGGATGAGTTTTGAGACTTGAATTTAGGAGATGCAATGTTAAACACCCACAACCCCAAAGAGTTCTATAGCACTAGATTCACCAACATATCTCCTCATCCTAGAAGCATGAAAATCTGGATGAACCATTTCTTTATCCATAGGCAATTTCCATTTGCATGCAGCCTTACCAATCTTCCTCAACACTCTATAAGAACCCTCACACCATAAACCTAATTTCCTTTATTGCCATCTAGAT
>DF363014.1:15048-25080 GCA_000787875.1 Solanum virginianum
ATCTAGATCGCTCCCTTCATGGGTGGGACTTCCAAGTGAACCAAACCATCAACATAATCACCTATAGCCTACCTTAGTATCTAAAGACACTATCTCCCCCTTGGGAGAAAACTTCTACTTTACCATCCCTCACCAAGACCTCCAACCCTATCAAAACGGGGATCAAGGCCTTGCTTAACTAGGCCTCTTCAACCAAAGAAGATTCAAAACCATCAAAGCCACTACACCACCCTTCTCACTTCATCCAACCTCACTCCCTTCGAAAATCACAACATCACCCTCAAATGATTCACAAACTCTTCCTCACTTTCGGAAACAACTCGATATATCATTACCAAGAACAACCACAACATAACAAGGTAGGGATTAAAGACCCTATTCATGAGACCTATAGTCACAACCGGCACATAAGCCAAACCAAGAGACACCATCCCAAGTTCAAAATATCGAAAAGGATATCAATAACTCATTGACCACCGGAATTGATTTAATAGAAAATAACTTAGGTTCAATACCCCCAACTCTTGCAAGATGATAAAGGCAACCCTTAGAGACTAATTGTACCTTAAGACAAGAAATGGACTTACCCCTTCACTACCACTCAAAGACGGGTTTAATAGGGACTTGGAATTTGACCCTACGAGTTTTACAACCAATGGAGACACAATATGTATGTAACCAATTCATCCCAAGAATAGCATTAAAATCCACCAGATCTAATCCAACCAAACCATAAGTCAATACCTAAATGCAACATGACCACGGGATAATTTCCATAGACCTTGCTAGCAACAATAGACTCACTAATAGGATAGATACCAAAAATCTACATAACGACCTGGAACACACATGAAATCCACTAGCAACAAAAAGGAAACTTCAACATACCAGTACCAACATCGGGCGCCTCAACCACCCCTTGCCTCCTGTGAAGAGCATAGAAACGATTATGTCTTGGAGCACCCCCTTCATCAATATACCCACCTTGGACCTCTTGATTCACATGACCACCTTGACCTTAAGGACTGCCCTCCTTGCCCTTGTTCCAGATGTAAGGGAATTCAATAAGCTTGTGGCCTAATCTCCCACACCCGTAATACACACTTGAATTATTTAAGCATTTACTATAATGATGCTTTCCACATGTTGGGCACTTTGGAAAACTCAATCCACCATCGCCACCTTAGAACCTTGGTCTACCCATTACTTCCATAGCAAACCTCTTGTTTGGAGCATTAGAAGACCCTTGGCCTTGAAACTCGATACTTTGTTGGAAGCGGTCATCCTCAAACCAAGCCCTCTTGGACTCTCCACTCCTCTTCTTCCTAAGCTTCTCACCCTCAAGTTGTTCGGCATAAGTTATGAGGCAGGACAAATCCATATCATTAATCAACATGGCGGATCCGCATTCTTCACTCACCAAATTAGAGATGCCCATAACGAACTTGTTTATTCTAGCCCTTGGGTCGACAACCAAGTGAGGAGCATAATTAGAGAGTTGGCTGAACTTAAGGGTATACTCTCTCAAACTCATTGATCCTTGCTTCAAATTCATGAACACCACCATCTTGGCCTCCCTAAGCTTAAGAGGGAAGAATCGATTAAGAAAAGTCATCTTAAACTCCTCCCATAGCACCATATTATTGTTTCGTTCCCTTCCTTCCATTGAGTAAACTATATTTGTGCTACCCCTTGAGTTTCTAAGCCGCCAACTCTGCCTTATCTTCTGATCTAATACCCATGATAGCCAATACCTTATAAATCTCATCAATAAACTCTTGTGGGTCCTCATCCACCTTTGACCTATAGAACTCCAGTGGGCTCATCCTCATGAAGTCTCTCACTCTAGATCCCAGGGTAGGAGCATGAGGACCTTGGGCCCCTTGGTTAAGTTGTTGGGCCATAGCTTTAACTAGCAAGCTGAGAGCCTCTCAGAGCTCGCCATGAGTCGGTTGTCCCTCGGGAACGCGAGCTCTTCTTCCTCTTATGTTAGGCATGATCAACTAATATGGCAAAGAACAATTGTTAGGGGGAAAGCGCTTACCTCAACTCTATAGCACTACTTAGAACATGAAGAAAGGAAACATTTCCTAAAAATGTCTCATAGCCTCCTACTCATAGTTGTGGTGCACAACACAATTATGAAAAAGACTCTAATCGATGCGATATGTTGGACTCCAAGGATCTAACAACCTAATGCTCTAATACCAAGTTTTTCATGGCCCAAGCCTAGGGCCTAGATGTGACACGACATAAGGGGAACCTGAAGGGACCCCGAGCAAGCCTCTTATCACATCATTACACATCTTTGGTCATGAAAGTGATAAAATAGCATCAAAGAGTAGAAATAGGGATAGTCGTGGCTAAGGGACATCTTTCATATCGTAAACGATAAGAGTCAAGACAGATTCAATAATCATACATATGACATATCCAACAATACCTCTAATACATGGATAAGAGTGGGGGCCAAGACAAGCAACCGGACTCACCCTCATGGTCAATATTTACATAAAAGAAAGGTAGTTTAGAACATAGTAAGAGATCATAAGCAACGTCCCTGGAATGGAGGACTCACCAACAAGCTTGAGAGAATTCATACTAGCCACATGGATGGAGATGCTCAACTAGGGCACCGGTTCCTACATGGTATTATCATGTAGACATAGAGTATGTGTTAGTACATTGGAATGTACTAAGTATGTAGGATACAGTGCAACAAGAGATAGGCAATATAATCAAAATGCATAATCATAGCAAGAGATAGTATCTTAGCAACATGGCATGCATGAACAATGCTTGATGTAAAACATGCTTGAAAATAATCATACTTGTATAACTTGTTTGACATAATAAAGAGACATACTTAGATCATCCAAATACCTTGTACTAGAGGGTAAGGAATATAGCATGAGTCATAACTCCTACTAGTAGGTAATGGTAGTACATGAAATAATGAATAGCACATGATGGTAGAAGGTAGCATAGGTCATAACCCCTACATGTGAGCATGAGATAATACATAACCTTTCATCGTATATGAGGGTGAGGCATATCACATAGTTCATAACTTCTTCATATGTACATTGCATAACCTCAAATAATACACAAGGGTAAGGAGTACAACATAGTTCATAACTCCTACATGTAGATATGAGTAAGTGAATGGCATATGAGGGTAGGAGGTAGCATAGGTCATAACACCTACATGTGAATACCTTGCATAATCCCAAATCATACATGAGGGTAAGTAGTACAACATAGTTCATAACCCCTGCATGTAGATATGAGTAAGTGAGTAACATTGATTCGTACGTGAGGCTAAGAGGACAACATAGTTCATAACCCCTACATGTAGAAATTAGCCTTGTACTAGAGGGTAAAGCATATAACATAGCTCATAACCTCTTCTAATAGGCTTCATGATTTACAAGAGCAAAAACGTTAGCATAAGGACTCAATAACTCATCAACGATTCCCAAGAACATAACACCATGAGAGCCCAACAATTTACTTGCAATACCATAGGTGCTTTATATGATTTAATCACATGTATATACATTCGTTTCATCATTATATAGTCATTCAACTCATAAGACATACATTGGATCTTCATTCCTCAAGAAACCATACGAACATTTTATCAAACACTTGGTGGGTGTATAATGCTTGTGTAAAATCATGCAATTTAAGAGTGAAATCATGCAAGAAAGTTCATTGTAAAACTATCGATAGATACTTAGTAACACCCTCAAACAACATACATTAAAACTCTTCATCAAATCTCACAATAGACCTTAGATTCATAGCTCAAAATATACTAAAACAACCATACTTTCATGAGACACCAACATACACTACAACAAACTGTATCTATAACTATGAAATTTAACCTATGAATATCAAAATCGTAGCAATTACCAAGTAATAGCTACATAAATTTAAATTTTGTAGCTATCTACAATAGTGTAAAATTTCTTAGCCACAAAAATTTTATTGGCAAAGCTAATTTCTCATTGTAGCTATAATTAGTAATAATCGTGGCAAAAAATGGATGAATAGCTACAACTTTATTGCCACAATAAAATTTTGAAGCTGGCTACAACTTTTTGACACGCTACAAAAATTATTATAGCAGTAGTAACCTCTTAGCTACAATAAACTATCTGAAATAAATTATTGTAGATAAATAAATATTTTTGCTTCTTTTGTTGGGAAATGGTGGCAATAGTTAAATGATATAGCCATGTTTTTCCTAAAATTTTGTAGCTAATTAGTAAATTTTGCCACAAGTAGAGACTAATTGTAGTAATAGTAGCCTTTTAGCCACAATAAATTATTTGAAACAAAATATTGTAGCTAAACAAATAATATTGCGTCAAGTTACCAAAAATAAGAAATAAATTGTGGTAATAATTAAATGCATAGCCATATTTTATAGTTAGCTATTAATTTTTATCCCATGTTGAAATTTGTTGTAGCAATGATAATTGTTTAGCCATAAAGGTCAATTAGAACAAATAATGTAGGTAAATAAATACTTTTGCTCTGAGTACTAAAAATTTATACCTATAATTGATTAAATAGCCATAATTATTTGTCATGACAAAATAATGTAGTCACAAACATATTATTATGAGAAATTTTATGGCGAATAATTATTATTTGTTTAATCATGAGCTGAAACATATTGTAGCAAGAATAATCTATCATAAACAAATGTATTAACTGCTCGATTCGATTTAGTTTCATAGGCCTACTTGCAAATTTCAATTATAATTTCAATAAATAAATGATTATATCTAATTAATTTTATCAAACTTAAGCATAACTTTATGAGCTAGTCTAATTAAAACTTCATCTAGATCAAGTGCTTCTAGTTAATTGTTGTGTGACTCAAACTTGCTTTATTAGAACAATATATTCATCGATCTGACATAACTAGAGGTGTTAAATTACTCAGTCTGGTTGGATTCAATTTTAAAATATAACTTACATTAATAAAAAATGATGATATTTACTTCAATTAACTAATTATATTAAATTTTAGCAAGATTTTAATAAATTTCTTTCAAAATTCATACTGATGAAGTATTTTTAGAATTATTATTTAACTCATGCATGATTTACTGGAATAATGTATTTAGTTATCAATTTAATATCATTAAATATGTTCAATATATGAATCTTAAATTTGAAAAACAAGAATGAGAAAAAATCAAAACTATTTTTTCGGCTATACTGTATTTTATTTTTATAAAACAATTGAGGCATCTATGACAAAATTTACAAAAAAAAAAAAAAAAGTTAGTGAAAAATAAATTTGTCCATTAAAATTAGCCATTGAATCAAAGAAGTAAAAAAAATAAAAAAAAAACAAAATGAGAAGAATTAAATATAGCTCTATATGAATATTATTTTTAACAAGAAATTTAAAAAAACATTTAAAATTGATTTTTACTTTTATTAGAGAAAAAGAGTATGTGTCAGCCATTTGTGTAACAATAGAGGTTATATGAGTCACTTTTATAACAAAGGATATATCAACTCTAAATGATAAAATTGAGAGGTATATCATATTTTTTTAATTAAAATAATTAGATATTTTTGACGAAAACGAAATTTATATCTTGTGCTAACATATGCAAAAACAATTTAAGACATAATTCAAACTACTACTAATATCATTATTCACATTAATTTTTTTTATAATAATTTCAAACCCAATTAAAATCTCCCTCCCCTTTGGCCCCTTCCATAACAACAGATCCCCCATCCCTTTAGCTCCATTTGTTCCCTCCCCTTCCCAATTATTTCCTTTTGCTTTCTTGTTCAACTTAAAAAATTATGACATATACTTTTTAATTATTTTATTTCTTATAGGCTTTCTATTCAAGGTATGTTCACATTCTTTATATTTTAGGATTTTTGGATTCATCTTATGTTTATTATAGATTCAAAATCATGGTGCTTACACATTGAACACTGCTAGCGTTGTTACTGTAAGGAGCACTATTTGAAGGCTTAGGGAGCAGACAAAGAGCCAGTCATTTAGCTGCTAATTGAAAGTTATTGATATAGTTTCACTATTCGATATCAAGTGAGTTGAATCTTGGTTTCGCTATTAGAGAGTTGTATTGTCTACTGTTTTTGAAAATTTTGATTTAGGCTAAGCATTGGAAGAATATTTCCAGTGTGACTGAGAGACGTGTTTCAGACATTATTTGATTTTATCTTATGAAGTTGAAGTTAACAAAATTGATTGTCTTATGAGTGAATTTTGATACTTTTAAAGTTTGAAGGAGCTATATATTGGGATAAAGATCATTTAAAGAAGTTTCGAAAGTTTATTTATTTATTTTTTTAGTTCAAAAAATTTAATATTTGAATATTATTTGAAGGAGCGATATAGAGGATCTTTAAAGATTTGTTTACTTTTTTTCTTGCTTGGTATTTTTTTTTGCCTACATTTTTTTAGTGCTTTCTTTTTTTTTTCTTGTTTTTATCTTTTAAAAATTTAAGTAAAGGAATTATCTAAATATATTTATTTTCTCATTTAAATTTCACGTGTACAATATTTATATATATATAATTAGTTGTTCCTTATTTTTGGTGCTAAAATACTTTATCATTATTGACAGGTATGTTGGCAGATTTTAGCATATAAATGACGAATTAAGATGGATGTTGATGAATTTAAGGTGCAATTGAAGAACATGGAAGAAGATATATAGAAAGACTATGTTGTTTTAGATTTAAACAAGATTATGTCTCAAAAAAATTGTATATTGTAATTTCTTCAAAATTGTAAAATACAATCAATTATATGTAAATTTAAAAGTGTGTTGGAATCTTAAAAATGAATTCGCAACTACATTATGCAATTCTTGTGACTAACAAAGCTTGTAGAAGTTCTTAAATAGGAATAAATTATTGAATATGTATGTATATATATATATATATATATATTCATACAAAATATTTTTTTTAGCTATATTTCATAACTAAAGATATGAATTTTTAGCTACAATATGAAAATGTTGTGGCAAATACTTCATATCATAGCCATGAATTTTATTATTTGTAACTAAATATGAGTAATATTGCCACAAGATTAAACTATAGAAATAGCTACAAAATTTAAGTTTCCATGGCAAACAAATTAAATGTTTTGCTATAGTATGATATCTTTGTGGCTGCATCAATGCAAATAGCTACAAATCTTATATGTAGTAGCAAAAGAATAAAATTACTTTTTCCGTGGCAAAATATTTTTACTTGCACAGCTACAACATAAAAGTTTCGAATCAATAGATACTAGTTCTTAGCCATGGATCATATAAAGTCTGTAACTAACGTTTAGCCACGCTACATCTTGCTACAAATGCTACGGAAGATAAATATTATAGCTAAAGTTTTAGCCATGAAAATTATATATTTAGCTACAAATTTTTTTTTAAGCAATATATGTCTTTTTTGGAAGTGATAGTGTGCAGTGAAATTCATAATAGTTAAAACCCATGAGTAAATAAACTTCAAATCATGCAATTTAGAGTAACAAAAAGTTTGGGTATCATGGGTGAAAGGAACCCATGAAAGAAACCCACATACCTTAGCTTTTGGAGAATCGTTGAATAAGATTGGAGATGGAGACTTCTTATAGCTAAAGTTTTAGCCATGAAAATTATATATTTAGCTACAAATTTTTTTTTAAGCAATATATGTCTTTTTTGGAAGTGATAGTGTGCAGTGAAATTCATAATAGTTAAGACCCATGAGTAAATAAACTTCAAATCATGCAATTTAGAGTAACAAAAAGTTTGGGTATCATGGGTGAAAGGAACCCATGAAAGAAATCCACATACCTTAGCTTTTGGAGAATCGTTGAATAAGATTGGAGATGGAGACTTGAAGCTTGAATGAGAACCCTGAAATCCGGATGAGTTTTGAAACTTGAATTTAGGAGATGAAATGTTGGCTAAGTGTTTTGTCACCTCCCGGGAGGGTACCTTAGACATAACTGGCACTCAAAGACTATTGCTAGTCCTCGAGCGAACCACTCAATCTCATCGTCACCTCTTACTCAATAGCGAAATAATACTCAATGGTAACATTAAATAAAAGGCAGAATTATTATAAATAGTTTTCTCAAATAGCTCAAAACTGAAGATAAAATACTTAAGAAATACTCTATTCTAGGTCCATGAAGCCTCTACTCTAATCGTCTAAAAGGTACCATGACAGGCCATGGCTACCCAACTCAATAAATAAAGAACTGAATAAAATAAAATAAGGCTCCTCCGAAGAGTAAGGAGGGCTCACCAATCTATGGATCTCGAAACTCTGAACCTCAATGATGCGTCTGCTGAAGTCCTTTATCTCTCGTATCTACATCATGAAATGATGCAGGGTCAAATGGCATCAGTACGTGGAAAGTACTGGTATGTAAATGGGCTAAAAGTAAACAGATAAGGCTCAAACAATCAATAACTAGGCTCAAATAATCAATAACTCAACTCTTCATCTCATATCTCAACTCAAATAAGTCATGCAGGTTTTAAGTCAAAAATCATGTGAAATAGGCTTAGTGTTTAAATGCGACTCAATTCAAAAATCATGACATGCTCAACTCAAGTCTTGCTTGGAAGTTTCTCTAACAGACATAACTCACACCACCATGAGTTTTGGTGATGTACAATGAATATGGCATTGTTCTCTCACCCATCCTTAACTTGTCACGAAAAAGGACATATCAACCTCTACCTCTCTCTCGGATCCTAAGAAAGTGTCCCTCTATGGGGAGTTGGGCCACCAGAATTACTTTGTGCAACCATCCTGCGCTGGCTACGTAGTTTTGGGGTGACTCTCTTCACCCAACTCGGTGTTCAATACTCCTTCCAAGACTAAATCATGCTCATAGAAATTAGCTCAACTCATCTCAGATAAGTCAACTCAGTTCTCAGTAGCTCAACTCAATTTCTCAACGACTCAATAACTCAGGGTCGTCGTCCATGTAATGCAACTCAAGACTCTACTTCACATCATGCAAGACTCTCCTGAATTATGGTCAAGTGACACCATATTAGCATGCTCGGCATATACGACATGATAGGTACTCATTACATGCATACACAAAGCATTAAAACATACATGAAGCAAGAAAACATACTCCTCGGGATCACATTACTTAGTTTGACAGGTTGGGTTCACAATTTCAATAAATCAGTAAGCAAGGAAAAATGCTAAGTTTAGGGTTCATGCATCAATCATGTGAAATACCTTTATAATTCAAGGTGACAAGGATGCAACTCATAATTTAACTTAAATAATTTCAAGAAACTCATTCTTGTGTAAGAATTTCAAGATTTACGAATCATAAGTTTTAAAGAATGTGATTAATACTCACAAATTTTAACTCAAGTTAAAGACGGGGCGTGTAAATGAACAAGTCCAACACTTTAGATAGCCTTACATACCTGGTATGGAGTTTGACCATCAATTCCTCAAGAATTAGCCTCAATCCTTTGATCCCTAGCTCTTTCTCCTCTTCTTGCTCAAGGTTTCTACTTAGTTTTAGCGTAAGGGGCTTTGGAATAAGTTTTGAAACTATTTTAGACCATAAACGACTTATATTGGTCGTGGGTAAAGTCAAAAAGGGGTGAGAAAAGTCTAGAATGCCCCTCAAAAGATTTAAATTTTTAAACTTTGGTGGAACAGGTCTGGGCAACAAGTCCGCGACACGGACCTGTCGTGCACCTGTGTATTTTCTGAAATTTAATCCCGTCGAAGAATTGAGGAAAATATATGAGTGTTGGTCCGCGATGGATCTGCGTCGCAAAGCTGTCGTGTACCATTACTATTTTGGCTCCACGATGGGTCAGCGTCGCGGCCCTGTCGCATACCTTTACTATTTTTGATAAATTTTATAAAAATTATTTTTTGACTTGGTTGCTCTTAAATCGGATCAAGACCATTTTTTGACTCAATTTTTTGTGCTGATCGTAAATCTGATCTTGGATTTTTCATCCGAGC
>DF363014.1:47606-65196 GCA_000787875.1 Solanum virginianum
GGCGTGATTTAGAAAATCTGATTTCTTATTCTTGATTTGGGGGGAAAATTGAGTGGGAAATAGTATAGCTCAGATTTTTGAAGACTCATAGCGAAAAATAATTTTCACAAATTTTACAATTTCTAGTGGCTGTCCGCGTCCAGGCTGCAATGTGCCACTGTGTAATTTTTTTTGCGTGTTTGGTCCGCATTGCATCTGGGATGCCGACCAGTGCATTTTGTGCCCTATTTTTCCAACTTAGTTCAAGGGCATTGGGTTCATCTAAACATGAAATCTTCTATACTTAGCAATTTTTCAACTCTAGAATTCACAAAACCCTCTCTAAAACCTCTCCAAAACTTTATCAAATCTCCCATTCAAAACTCAAGGATTTCAAGCTCAATTTTGGAACTCAAGAACCCACCTCAAGTTTCCCTCAACTCAATTTCAAAAAAATCTAAGTTTAAGGTATGTGGGTCTTCATCCATGGGTCCTTTCACCCATGGAGCCCAACCATCTCTTTTTATGAAAATTGCATAATTTCAAGTTGTACTACCTATGGGTGTCTTTTATTATGACAACATAAATTATGTTTTGGTTTTATCAAGTATTGATTGATTATGCTTGAATATCTATTTTAAGCTTATTCCATGAGTTGATTTATGACTTTTGAGATTATTTATGATTTTAGCTATGTAAACTATGAACTATAATAAACTTTTGAGAAGAATTTCATGATACCCAAATTAGGGGTATTACTACAATATTAGTGGGTTTATTTTGAATTGATTTTACTCTTCTTGTTTTACTCTTGAGTTGCATGATTTTGAACCAGTATCATGAACCCACCATGCTTTTGATGAAATTACATGACAAGAATTCTCAAGTTGTTAATACTATTACATGATTTACAAGTCAAGTGACTTCGTGATGATTAAGGGCTTTCAAGCATGTATTGAATTCATGAAAAGTAACTATGATTTTACAAGTATCAAGTTGAGCCCTATTTCAAAATTTTAACCTCTTGTGAGCCATTTATGTCAAGGCAAGGTATCATGTATGTTTATTATTTACTCTCATGTTCATGTTAGGCTTACTAGTAGAGGTCAAGTATGTTATGAGCTACTTATGTCATGTTATCATGTCTCTTACAAGTAATTCATGTTTTGATTAAAGTATGATTCTTTCAAGTATTCCATGGGATTAGACTTAGCACCACTTAAGGATTAAGATGGGTGCTCAACTCAAGGGGTCCTTATATACTGTCTTTTCTCGCTAAACTATGTGCCACCATAGGATTATATATTTTGCCCTTGTTGTACTAGTAGATCCATCTAGTTCATGTTATCATGCTTGGTTTACCTTGACAAGTAGACCACACTTCGCCAGAGGGTGTCATGCCCGGTCACCTGTACCGAAGGGGTGTCATGCCTTAGATTCCAAGTTGTAGCTTCTTGATCTATGTTGGTTGAGGTCTTTGCCCATATATATATGATATATTATGCAAGTTAAATGATTTACAAGCATGTTTTATTACAAGCGTTGATCATGCATATCATATTGAGATTATATATCCATTGATTATGATTATGCATTTTGAATATATTGGCTTATGGCTTTGTTGCATTGCACCCCGCATACTTAGTACATTCAAATGTAGTAATTTTTACTCTATGTCTACATGATATCACCATGTAGGAACCAGAGCTCCTTTTGATCCTCATCCTCCACATGGCTAGTTCGGTTCTCCAAGAAAGCTTTTGGTGAGTCCTCAACTTCGAGGATAATATCTACTTTTATTCATGCTATGTTGATACGTTTTCCTTATGTGTTGAGCCCAGGAAGTGTCTTGGCACCCTCTCCATTCTAAAGTAGAGTTGTTGTTGGATACTAAGTTTGTTTATGCTTTTGAGCTTGACTCTTCTTATGTTTCTAATTTTATGAAAGACTTCCCTTAGTCCCGCTTCCCTTTTTATATTTGATTCTTGTTTATGTTTGTTTTCAATTCCGCAGCCAAGGATGTGTACAATATATGCTCGGAGGCTTGTTTGAATTGCTTTCTGACTTATCATTCATTATGTCACGTCTAGACCCTAACCTTGGGTCGTGACAAATGTATCATGTTCTTCCTCTATCTCAGATGGACTAGAATTTTCTAAACTTAAATCATGTTTAGAGTACTAGGCTAATTAGTTAGTAGGGTTAGGTGGATGTCTGGCATTAGGTACTCTCAAGTAAGAGTAGTTGGTATAGAGAATGGAGTTTTTCTTTTTGTCATTTTCAAGTCAAAGAAGAAAAATATGAATGTGTATGTCCGACTATCAAGAAAAATGTGATTATCTGAGGTCTATTAGGCAATAATGAGTTTTTATTGTTAAAGAGTATAGTAGAGCAAGAAACTTTTGTTGTATATGGATAAGATGTAATCTTCGCCAAGTGACAAAACAAAATTGGCTCTATTTTTTATTTAAATTTTTTTCTTTCTTTTAAAGTGTGTAAAGAAAATATGAAAAATCAAAAAATTATTACTAGATAACTCTTGAGTACCAAAAATAAAATATCAATTCATAAAATATTAATTTAAAAGAAGAATATTTTTCTTGTTTTTCTCTTCTTTCAAATAAAGAAAAAAAATAATGATGGTATCCTAAAGAGACATCTTTTTTTGTGATTTTAAATTTTCAAATAAGACCTATTAAATGAAAATGAAAGTTAAAATAACAGTTCAATTCTAAACATAACATTTAATGCAAAAATAATTTTAAAATAAATGAGAGAAGATAAAAAAAATTACATGTCTACAATACTGAAAGCAATTAGATCTATTGATTACTGTTCATCAAATCGGGTTATTAATATAACACCCTAAGTTATCCTAGCTAAGGCCAGACCAATAGACATGAGAAAAAAATTTAAAAATGTATTAGGGTAAACTAGATCTACATCGCAAACCTAGGTGGATGTTTTGTAAGGGAAACTTTTCAAAAAATTTTGTGAATTGGAAGAGTAACCACATTCTTCAAATGTGATTTATCAATTGTTCATAAAATATTTTCCTTGCATGCAATTTACCTTTTCAAAAAAATGAACTGGAATTTGACAAGTCCAATTCCTAGACTTAAACCCCATCATTTTAATACCAAACTTAACCCAATATTATTAACCTACATTCATTTTCTCCAACAAAACATGTATGTAATTTTGAAAGCAAAGATAGAGAGAAATCAAGAGGTAAGGGTTAGAGCAATATCCTTTAAAGCTTTTAGGGAAATGTTAGTGTTACCTATATTTAAGGTCTCCGAACTTTGAAATAAGATTGTCTAGTATCTAAACATGTAATGACCTCGAAGGTCATTTCAGGTATTTTTGACTAAATTACCATTTTAATCCTCTTAGAAGTAAAGTCCAAAAGTCGTGTTTTGAAAATATTGTAAAAAGTTGGAGTTTGGTAAAGGAAAAAGTTTTAATAGGCTTAAAGTTGCAAATTTCTAGTTTTGTAGTCATTTTGAGTTTCGAGTGTCGAAATTCAATTTCTTTGATTCTATCAGTTCTAGAATGCCAAATCTGGCCTAATAGAACTTATAGAACTGAATTTTGAGTTAAGACAGAGATTTTAGGCCAAAAGTTGAATTTTTAGTTCATTTTGGATCATAGATTTGACTTTTGTCAACGATTTCTTCAGTTATTACTATAATTTATATATTACACCTTCTGCTTTACATATTCGGTACATCTGTCGTACTAACCCCCTTTCTTCGGGGGCTGCGTTTCGAAATTCTATCAATTCCAATAGTTTTGGATGGTCGAACTAACACTAGATAAGGTCTCGTATTAATTTTTGGAGTTTTCAAGGGCAGTTGTAGTATTTCGAGTTTCAAACTAGTTTATTCGAGTGGCCTTGGTAATCATGTCGTAGAGGTTCGAAATCAAATTCTAATTACTTCATTGAGTTTGGATCATTATTACTGGTATAAATACATAACTGGTTTGTCAAATTCTAATTTCGGATGAGTTCTGAGTGCCTATTCTGAGTTTTGGGTCTAGTTGGGCATTGCTGGTGTAAGGCATCTGGTGCATGTCCCATTTTCCCTGCGAATTCGCGGGCTTGAAATTGCGTTTGCCGAGGTGTAGGTGCATTACCCTTCACGTTCGTGGGCCTCATTATTGCATTTGCAGTGTACACACCAGTACACCTTTGCGTTCACGAATAAGGCTCCATGTTTGTGGAGCATGAATGATGTCCGAACAGTGTTTCCTTTTAAAAGATGCGATTTAAAAACTTTTCACCATTTTCAAATCCTCAACCTTTGTTTTCAAGGAGATTTCATGAGTTTTCAAGGCAAAGCGATTGGGTAACTAATTCCTAACTTATTTCAATTATTTCCACTAATTAATTTGTGTTTTTGTACCTAAATTTGGGGATTTTGGACTAGAATTTTCTAAACTTAAATCATGTTTAGAGTACTAGGCTAATTAGTTAGTAGGGTTAGGTGGATGTCTGGCATTAGGTACTGCCGAAATTTTCATAGAATTAGGGGCGAATTTGGAATTTAAAGCCCAAAAAGGGGCCTTTAGCTAATTGTCGGTGTTATTGTGATTTGTTGTAGACATTGGACATCCGGAAGTCTAAGTTGGATTGGCTTGGCGTTGGGATTAGTTTGGCGAAAGAATTGAGGCATGTAAAGTATTTTGTTCTATGGCATAACCTTGAAAACTTTGCTAATATTATCAGTTTCGTAAAATCACTTTTCCTTTGCAAATTCGAGTTCAAACATGTCTTATGTCCATTTCTCAGTATTCCTATAGAAATTAGTTATATTTGACTCTTGTGCATTTAAAGTCTGTAAGTTGAAAAAAAACATGGAAATTTTGATACATTTGAAAGAATACTTTTTCTAATACTTTAGACATGGAAAAATGTTCTAAGTCTCAAAAGACCTCATTTTCCTCGCAAATCAAGTCGAAGTATACCTTATGTTCATTGTGGCTATCCTTATGAATAGTTAGTTATGTCCTTAGCAAATCCATATATGGTAAGAGGTTGTAAGAGAATTGATTAGTTTAAAAGATGTTATGCCTAATTGTTCCAAAAGTGTAAACGCATATAACTTTTGGTAGGAGTCCCAAATTTACTTAAAAATCATTTTAAGATGCTTCTTATTAGTTTGCACGAAATGGATGGAATAGGTCCCTTCTGAGTCAAACTAGTTTGGGTTTTCATCGATCGTGGGACCCGCGACGCCCATTTATGTGATTTTGGTAACTCTAAAAGAATTTGGAATAAATCTTCTTTTGATTTTGCATATGATCATGTTACTCATCATTTGGATTTGTGATAATGGTTTTCATGCATACGATAACTCACTACTCTGCTCGTTCCTGTTATAATACCACTCGTATGTTCCCGAGCAGGTTGTTTTCGTGCGCATGCTAATATATTCCAGAGTTCTATCATGTTTATGTTCAGTGGGTCAGCTTCGCCCAAGGGCCGAGCTTCGCTTATTTGGTGTTCTATCATGATTAGGCTTTCTAATATGAGATGGGGATTCAGAGATTTATGTAGTGAGGCAATATGTGATGGAGATTCGGAGATTTGAAACCTTCTGGTGTTCTGTCGTGTTAGGGTGCCATCAATAGGCGGGCATCCCTATTTCCTCTGTCCTATGCATGATTTGTATTCTGAAAGTACGAATTTTGATATTTTAGTTATGTTTCGGATCACTATGATGATTTCTTCAGTTATTACTATAATTTATATATTACACCTTCTGCTTTACATATTCGGTACATCTGTCGTACTAACCCCCTTTCTTCGGGGGCTGCGTTTCATACCCGTAGGTACCGAAGTATAGGTTAGAGATCCACCAGCTTAGGATTTCCATTGTCCCGTCTTCTGATTCTGTTGGTATAGTTAGAGGTCTGTGGATACCTGTGTGTATAGGTTATGTCAGTTTGTATGGTTATGTATATATATTTTGTATGTTGGGCAGTTTAACCGCGACGGTGTCCTTGTCAACTCGCATATATCTGGATATACATGTTCTATGCTGGGACCTTTCTGTATGCAGGATTTGGGTAGTCAATAAAACAAAGGAAACTCTGCCAAAATTTCTGTAAATAGGTTAGCTATTATAATTGAAATCTGGTTTAGCGGTGATGTCTGGGTGCCTCAATCGGGCATTAGCCACGGCCCATAGACTGGGTCGTGATAGAAGTGGTATTATAGCGGTTGGTCCTTGGAGTGTCCACAGATCGTGTCTAGTAGAGTCTTGTTTATCGATACGTCATGTGACAGAAGTGGTATCAGAGTAGTTATTCCTCGGAGTGTCCACAAACCATGTCCAGTAGAGTCTTGTTTATCGGTGTGTTGTGCATTACATCTATAAACAGAAGGCTACAGGATATTTAGGATATCATTTTTCTTTTTGATCTTAGATCGTGCGTTAGAGCTGTGTTAGTACGATGATCCCCTTTCTGATAAAAAATTATTTTGATTTTAGATATGCCTCCAAAAAAGGCACCAGCCGCCGGGAAGGGTAAGCCTGTAGTGATTGGTGAGATCCGTCAGGGTCGGAGAGCTGCCAGGGCTCGTACGCAGTGCAGGCCAAACGTCGTGCCCTTGACAGCTGGTTCAGTTACACTGCCAGCTCCAGAGGTTCGAGTGCCAGAACCTCCAGCCCCTCAGCCGAGTACAGAGATCGGGGAGTTGCGGGAGGCGGTGCAGTTATTGACTTAGTTTGTGGCAGGTCAGGCCCATAGGCAGAAGACAGACGGTAGTTAGGTAGCCCGCCGAGATAGTTCCTGAGCCCGTGATTTTCTGGCATGTGGGCCACCAGAGTTCTTTGGGTCCAAACCCTCAGAGGACCCTCAGGAGTTCGTGAGACAGATGCAGCGGACATTATGGGTGATTGGAGCATCCGAAGTAGAATCTATAGAGTTGGCATCCTATCGGTTACATGAGGTAGCTGCAAATTGGTACGAGTCTTGGATGCTGTCTCAAGGCAAGAGTACCCCTCCATCTATTTGGGATGAATTTACTGAAGCATTTTTGGCTCACTTTTTACCTTCGGAGATCAGACATGCCAGGGAGGATAGATTTCTAATACTGAGATAGCGGGGCTAGTCGATTCAAGAATATAGCCTGGAATTTGATTCATTGGGTCGGTATGCACCTACATATGTTTCTACTATGATGAACCGAATACATTGGTACATAGTGGGTTTGGACTCATACTATATTGATAGTTGCCTAGTGATAGTTGCCCAACCCGGTATGGATATTGCTTGCATTCTGGCCTATGCCAAGGGCATGGAAGATCGACGCAGAGGACGCCAGATGGACAGGGCAGATGATAGAAGACAACCAAAGAGGGCTAGGTCATCTGAGTGTGTAGGGGACTATCGAGATACACTACCCCAGCAGCAGGGTAGAGATTTTTCCCGGTCAGTATAGAGCACACCCCCGCAGTTCACCGGCAGAAGGTCGGAGGGTGTAGGCTATTTGAGTTTAGGTTCAAGGTCTAGTAATCAGATGGGACTACCTAGACCTAGGTGTTCTTACTGTGAACGGCGACACTTCGGGAACTGCCTTTGCACCACCAGCATTTGTTTTGGGTGTGACAGTCTAGGCCATCAGATTAGGAACTGCCCGGTGGTAGGTGGCACAAGTGGGTCAGTTCAGCCTACAAGATTAGCCGGTAGCCTATCTGCAGTCTCAGTAGCTATGCATCCTACAGGGCGAGGTACGCTAAAGCCACCAGGTCGAGGCAGGGATGTGGAGTCTCAAGCTCTAGCGGTCCATCGCACTGTACGTATGCATTGGTTGGTCGACAGGGTCGGGAGGCTTCATCAAATGACATAACAGGTATAATATTAGTTTACTCTTGAGATGTGTATGCATTAATTAATTTGAGCCTTACATTGTCGTGTTTTTCTCCAGTGGTTACTTGTAAGTTGGGGTAGAGTTTAAGCCGATAGAGTATTCACGGTAACTGCACTAGTAAGGGACTTTATTATTGCTAGATGCATTTATAAGGGAAATTCAGTATCTATTTAGGGACCATTACACCAATGCCAATCTGGGTTAGACATAATGGATTCCGATACGATTATGGATATGAATTGGTTAGCTTCTAGTTAGACTATCATAGTTTCGGTTATAGTACGGTGGTGAGGTAAGGACCAAGAAGGATTGACTCGGGAAATCCTTGGATGCGATCATATCAGCACTAACGCACCGGATCCCATTAGAACTCCGAAGTTAAGCATGCATGGGCGAGAGTAGTACTAGGATGGGTGACCTCTTGGAAAGCTAAGGAGCTAATGGAAAGGAAACTCTTCCTAAGTTGTTTCTATGATTTGTAAGGCTAGTTTAACATTCGAGGACGAATGTCTTAAGGGGAGAGGATGTTAGACCTCGTATGTCCTTAATGGGATCTTTGTATGTCCTTACTTAACTTAATTATGAAAAGTTTGGGGACCAAAGTGCAGTATTTCGAAGTTGGGGGTCTTGAAGAAATTTAAGGTTGTCCCACATAACTTGTGTTACCCTTTGATTGGGCCAAATGTGGTGTGGACCAACATTTGGCCACTCTTGGAGCTATCTATATATATACATACTTATAAGATGAGCTTTACATTATTTCTTTACATTACACTTAGGAGGAAAAAAATCAAGAAACTTCAGGAAAAACCAAAACTAAGCTTTGGCCTCCCCTAAGCCAAATCCAAATTTCTTTTTCTTCAAACCAAAGCTTGTTTAATGGTGTAAACCTATTAGTTTGGGCCTTCTAAGTGACTTGGAGTAGTGGTTGGAGCAAGAAGGCATGTATTTGCTTAACCTTGGAACCCTAGTCCAATTGAAAGGTTAAAGTAAAAGGTAACAATTTCTCTTGTTTTATGTGTTATGAAGGTTCTATGTATGTTTTTGTATGTTAAAATGAAAGGGAGTCATGAAGATTTGAATGTTGGAATTGAGTTGTGTGGATGGGTGATGAAGTCGTGTAGGTATATATGTGGTATGTTGTGTTGTATGGTGTTGGAGTTGTGATTTGGTGCTTAATTAGCATATACATGATCTCTGTACATTCTACCAACCATTTTTAACACTTAGAAAAATTTTAAGAACAAGAACACCAAAATTTAGCCTCAGGTTACTATTCACAATGGACAAAAATTTCGCATTTTTCGACTCTAAAATTATTTTGGCGCTACAAGCTTGGCATATTGGGTCCCCTAAGTAGCGTGGAGGTGTTGGTTGGCCAAGAAACTGCCTCTTTCGACATCTTTGGTGATTTAGGTCCTACTAAAGGGTGTAAAAGGTATGACTAATTCTAGTCTTGTTTATGTGAATTAAAGATTCTATGTATGTTGGTATATGTTAAATTGAAAGAAAATCTTGAAAAGATTTCTTGTTAAAGTGAGTTGTGAATATTAAGTTGGGGGCCGAAATTGAGATGTGTATGTAAGGAGTGTTGTATTATTTTGAAACCATAAACTTTTGTTTAAATAGCATGAAAATGATCCTTGTGGGGTGAAAGAAGTTTTGGAAATTGGTTATATATATAATTGAAGCTTGGCCAAAAATTGGAGTTTATGTATGTAGTTTAAAGTTATGTTGTGTTGGAAGTATGAATTTGATATTTATTTGATGTAATATGATCATTGGAAGGTGAAGGAATGCTTGGACATCATTTAATTGTGCATGTTAGTAGGCTGTCCAGTTTTGTAAAAATTATGAAATTGATGTTTAGCTAGTATATTGTGATCGTTCTAGTATGACGGAATGAATGAAAACCATCGAAATGCATATGGGAGAAAGCTGTCCAGTTTTTGATATGTTTTGAAAGTGGTTAAGTTCCATATGTTGTCCAGTTTTTAGTATGTTGTCCAGTTTCGTATGCTGTCCAGTTTTTGTATGCTGTCTAGATTTATATGCTGTAAAAACTTGAATGTTGTCTAGTTTTGAAGGCTGTCCAGATTTTGTAAAGGCAATTAAATGATGATACTTAAGTGTTATTATTGGAAATGATTGTGGATAATGCTGGGTTATTGTTGTGGTTGTTGTTGATTAAATTGGAGCCAAGATGGATTCTCTGGGTGGCTTATTTTAAGGGGAGGCGTTGCAAAAATTTTCATAGAATTAGGGGCGAATTTGGAATTTAAAGCCCAAAAAGGGGCCTTTAGCTAATTGTCAGTGTTATTGTGATTTGTTGTAGATATTGGACATCCGGAAGTCTAAGTTGGATTGGCTTGGCGTTGGGATTAGTTTGACGAAAGAATTGAGGTATGTAAAGTATTTTGTTCTATGGCATGACCTTGCAAACTTTACTAATGTTATAAGTTTCGTAAAATCACTTTTCCTTTGCAAATTCGGGTTCAAGCATGTCTTATGTCCGTTTCTCGGTATTCCTATAGAAATTAGTTATATTTGACTCTTGTGCATTTAAAGTCTGTAAGTTGAAAAAAAAACATGAAAAGTTTGATACATTTGAAAGAATACTTTTTCTAATACTTTAGACGTGGAAAAATGTTCTAAGTCTCAAAAGACCTCATTTTCCTCACAAATCAAGTCGAAGTATACCTTATGTTCATTGTGGCTATCCTTATGAATAGTTAGTTATGTCCTTAGCAAATCCATATATGGTAAGAAGTTGTAAGAGAATTGATTAGTTTAAAAGATGTTATGCCTAATTGTTCCGAAAGTGTAAACGCGTATAACTTTTGATAGGAGTCCCAAATTTCCTTAAAAATCATTTTAAGATGCTTCTTAATAGTTTGCATGAAATAGATGGAATAGGTCCCTTCTGAGTCGGACTAGTTCGGGTTTCCATCGGTCGGTGGACCCGCAATGCCCATTTATGTGATTTTGGTAACTCTGAAAGAATTTGGAATAAATCTTCTTTTGATTTTGCATATGATTATGTTACTCATCGTTTGGATTTGCGATAATAGTTTTCATGCTTATGATCACTCACTTCTCTGCTCATGCCTGTTATAATACCACTTGCAGGTTCCAGGGCCGGTTGTTTTCATGTGCATGCTAATATATTCTGGAGTTCTATCATGTTTATGTTCGGCGGGTCGACTTCGCCTAAGGGTCGGGCTTCGCTTAGTTGGTGTTCTATCGTTATTGGGCTTTCTAATATGAGACAGGGATTCGGAGATTTATATCGTGAGGCAATATGTGATGGGGATCAGGAGATTTGAAACCTTCTGGTGTTCTTTCGTGTTAGGGCACCATCGACAGGCGGGCGTCCCTATTTCCTCTGTCCTATTCATGATTTGTATTCTGAAAGTATGCATTTTGATATTTTGGTTATGTTTCGGATCACTATGATGATTTCTTCAATTATTACTCTAATTTATATATTACACCTTCTGCTTTACATATTCGGTACGTCTGTCGTACTGATCCCCTTTCTTCAGGGGCTGCGTTTCATGCCCGCAGGTAACGAAGTACAGGTTAGAGGTCCACCAGCTTAGGATTTCCATCTGCTGATTGAAGTGCTCCTTTTGCTTCGGAGCAAACTCTTCGTATATATATATATACATTTATTCCCTATTTTGGTATTTATATACATTTGAGGGCATGACGGGGGCCCTGTCCCGTCTTCTAATTCTGTTGGTATAGTTAGAGGTCTGTGGATACCTATGTGTATAGGTTATGTCAGTTTGTATGGTTATGTATGTATGTTTTATATGTTAGGCGGTTTAACCGCAGCAGTGTCCTTGTCAACCCGCATATATCTGGATATACATGTTGTATGCTGGGACCTTTCTATATGCAGGGTTTGGGTAGTCAATAAAACTAAGAAAACTCTGCCGAAATTTCTATAAATAGGTTAGCTATTATAATTGAAATCTGGTTTAGCGGTGATGTCTGGATGCCCCAATCGGGCACTAGCCATGGCCCATGGACTGGGTCGTGACAGAGCCATGCCAGATGCCAGTTTATTTTTTCCAGTTGCTCCTAGAGAGCCATGCCAGATGCCAGTTTATTTTTTCCAGTTGCTCCTAGAGAGCCATGCCAGATGCCAGTTTATTTTTGCCAGTTGCTCCTAGAGAGCCATGCTAGATGCCAATTTATTTTTGCTAGTTGCTCCTAGAGAGTCATGCCAGATGCCAGTTTATTTTTGCCAGTTGCTCCTAAAGAGCCAGGCTAGATGCCAGTTTATTTTTTGCCAGTTGCTCCTAGAGAGCCAGGCCAGATGCCAGTTTATTTTTTGCCAGTTGCTCCTAGAGAGCCATGCTAGATGCCAGTTTATTTTTTGCCAATTGCTCCCAGAAAGCCATGCCAGATGCTAGTTTTTTTTGTCAATTGCGCCCAGAAAGCCATTTTTATGTACTAGCTGCGCCTGAAGTGCCATTTTATTATTAGTATCCCCGAGCGGATCATTTTATTTTCTAGCTGCGCCCACAACACCATATTGATTTATTATATATCATATCGAAAAGAAGAATGTATATCGAATATGGTAAGAGATATCGTCTCTAATTCAAATTATGATTTTACTAACACTCTGTTTAGTTGTATCGAGAGCATCCGAAAGGATGAATTCTCAAAACAAACCACAGGTGTGGACGTCATCAACTAGGATGCAGCATAACATGGAACTTAGCTTTCCTGAGTTAACACTATGTTTAGTTGTATCCAGAGCATCCGAAAGGATGAATTCTCAAAACAAACCACAGGTGTGGACGTCATCAACTAGGATGCAGCATAACATGGAACTTTTTCTTAGCAGCGAACTGGGACATAGTCTGAAAGGGGGCGTCAAACCTTTTGGACACGAGGTGGGAAGCGACTACCACCACGATTCAACCACACCCCTGTCAGAAGGCATGTGGAAATTTTTGTAAGTTTGTTAGTTTTCAGTTTCTCGTCCTGGTGATTTATCTCAACTCTCGCCAAAGGCAATTTTCTAATCCGAGTTATAATGTACCAAGAGTTCTGAAAATTATGTACGTGTAAGTTCTTGATCATGGATGTGAAGCACACCACATTTATTATTAAGAGGTTGCAAGCCCCTTTTTCATAATTCAAACTATTTGTCATTCCTCCTGAACCAGGGGTTATCTCAGAATAAGAGATTTCCTCATCAAGCGATAGAGTTGAACTACAAGCAGCCTGATTCCTAAGTCCAAGGATATGTAGGCGGGCTCGAGTTTGAAAACTCAGTTGTATTCCAACATTAACCCTTCAAGTCCCATTCTCAAGCATTCTAATTTTTCCATAATTCGATATTAGGATAGCTTTTGAATTCTTTCAAAATCGTGCGTGAAATCAAGCATTTTGAACTACAAGTAGCCTGAATTCTCATTAACCTGAGATATGTAGGAAATCCAGAACCAGGGTCTTGCCATAATTTCTCCAGGTTTGCACCATAGTTTTTTTAAAAGATGTGATCGGTTAAAATTAGGTTAGTCAAGTTTCTTTGTCCACGATCTCTTTCATCGATCATATCCAAAGAAAGGGACAACTGTTGACATCGAATTTTTACCCTACACATCACAAATTACCGAGTTTGTTTAATTGAAACTAATTAATTTTTCGTATGGTAGGGGGGCCCATGCGCCCCTACTTTTCCTATTTCTTCATTCCCACTGTCTCACATGCTTTCCTTTTCCCCAATTCCCCATTTTCCTTTCCCACTCCCCTATACCCTTTTTCCCCTTTCCCTTGTCCCCTTTCTTCTTCCTAAAGACCAAGAAAACCCAAAAGCCAGAAGGAGAAAATGAAGAAAATAAAAATGAACACAACAAGAAAACTAAGAAAACCAAGCAAACCAGGCGATCGACCCCGAAAAACCCCAACGTTCACTTGCCCGACGCATCACTTTAGTCCCTCACGCGTGCTCTCTTTTATGGAATTTGTGTTTTTCCTATTTTCAAATCCTAAATAGACCCTATAAAATTCAACCTTTCTTCTTCATAAGGGGAAGGCAGAAATGGGTGGCGACGAATATACAATGGCGGTAGTCGAAAGTTTGAAATCCTTAGCAATCTTACTCAATTATTGATAACTCAACTGATTTCCCACAACTAAAATATTGTTCATAGCCCATTGAATCAATTTCCTAGCAACCCATCTGATTTTGAAGGTCTTGCAACCGAAAACTTTGTCGAGGAAGACAAATTTTTGTTGTGGTAAAGTCTTCTTCAAGCTCAACATCATCCCAGTTCCTGCTCGAAGCAAGGTAATACTCCATTCTCACTCTTTGTTCGAACTTGTATGCTGTAGCTGATGGTGAGTTTTCAAGTATATCAAATTGTTTTATGTTTGCATTAGTCTAATTCGACTAAAAAATGCTCTGTTGGAAGTGAGGTGATTCTCTGATTGTTGTTAGCTGACTAGACAAAATGTTGTTAAGTTGATATGTTATTGCTATGTTGGGGACAAAAGTCAGATTTTAAGCTCGCATTTATGAATCTGATTTGCGAATGAGAACTGAACTTTGCGAAATAGTATTATCTAGTCCGAAGTTGATTCTGTGTCACTGGCTCACTGCTTTGGTAGCATTAGTAATCTAAGCTGTAAATCAAGCATGTCATTTGTAATTACTCGTTTTAATTTCCCGATAGACATGAACTCACATGTAGTATTTGAACAGGTTAATCAAGTTTGATTTCTTTCCTTGTGTTTGCTCTACTGTTTCGCGCCAGTATTTGAGAATATTATCGTCTATTAGTTTTAGCTTTCCTGAGTTACATCTATGCCTTAATTTTAATGCTAAAATTCACTCCCAACTTGAAGTCAACTGAATATGCTCTGTTTCATATATGCATTCTATGTTTGAGTGTAATGTGATACTGAATCTTCTAAACTTAGGTAATTTCATTATGTCTCACTAATCATTTAGGTTTCAAAGTTTTATAGTTGCTAGTGTGTCTTCCTATATTTCTTGCCTCTGTTTTAGTTGCCATTTATGGCCTTATTTGCTGTCCTTTTCCTTAAGGCTCATTGGCTTAAAGCTTCATCCATGTTATCGTTTAGTACTTTTCTTACAGTTGAGTATATTCTTAAGGTTTCCTGTGATATTTCTAGTTATAACAACAATTTCAAGTAAGTACTTGAGCTGTTGTCGATTTTGTTTTGCTGTATTGTTCCTCTAAGTTGTGTTAGCTCTTCGATAAACTGTATATCAATCTTAATATCAAGTTAAGTTGCTGGTTGCTTCTTTAGATGGTCATAATTGCTTACATATGATTTTATAGTTGGTTTAAATGGTTTTAAAGGTCTACTAGACTCAAGGATAAATACATTGGTTGTGTCGTCTTGTTTTGTTTTCTCTTATTTCTATTATCAGTCTCAGTAATACAAGGTAAGGAGATCTACAGTCTCATACTCATTGGGTCTTAACTGTGCTTGGTTAAGTATAATATCAACATTTCATTTGTTCACTGTTACTTCGCTGTAATGTTGCTGCTTTGGTCACTCTTGTGGTTACTTGGCCTCATTTGATCTCTTTGTTCACTTGTTAAGATGTTCATTTTGCATTATATAATAGGAACAGGGAAAGGATAATTTTATTTCACCTTAAGATAAGCACGTACAGTCAAGTTCTTACTGTTTTCAGTCTATATAGTTTTCTCATTCTTGTTAAGATGGGTCTGGTTTGATATCACTTTCACTCCTTGTATGTCATCTCTTTGTTCACATTGTTCCTTTTACATCTGGTTGCCCTGTTCTTCATGCTTCTATGAACTTATTATCGAAGGCGTGTGATTGCTTCGGGTTTTCTTTATGCTAAGAGAATCATTATGTGCCTCAGTTGTTAAAAATAGAATCATTTAAAGTGCTTCAGTCAAAGTTACTCAGTCATTTTTCCCTTCTTTTGCATGTGATTCATTTTGGAGTCCTAAATGGGCTCTTCTCATGTTGGTTGCACCTCGTTGGGCTATGGAAGCCCAATAATCCTCTTCGAGTCAGCCTAAATTGTCAGGACAGGGAAGATACATATCACGGAAAACTGACATACAGGTTTCAAAGACGAAAACTTGTGAATATACCGATATACAGAAATATAAACCAAGTGTATATCACAGAGAAATGGGTGAAGCCCAAAAAAGTTGTTGTAGAATGGGCTAAAGGCCCAAATCTTTTAACCCTCTTCTTTTACCCTCTTCTGTTACTCTATTTTATGTGTCTTATTTATATTTATTTTGACTCTAACCTTTATTGTTTATTTTTAATCTAATTAAATTCCCTAGCATGTTTGCCATTTATGTTAATCTCCATTTTTATGTTTTTTTTAGCATTAGGATTATTTCTACAAAGTGAAAAACTCGTCACAAAAAATAGGTTAAATAAATATTTTTAAATTAAGTCAACATTTTCAAATTAAGTCAACTTTAGTTAAATATTTTCAAGTATAGTCAATTATATCAAATCCAGTCAATTATTTCAAATCCAGTCAATTATTTTAAATTTAGTCAATTATTTCAAATCCAGTCAACTCTTTCAAATCCAGTCAACTTTTTCAAATTGAGTCAAATCTTTCAAAAGTTAGTCAAATTGCCTAATCGTCGGTCGACATCATGTTAGCGGTCATTTTGAGTGATTAAGTTCTTCTCAAAGTGGAAATTGAACCCTTACCCATTTTTCTCTAAAATTTTAAAGCTTTTCTGTTAGGTTTTGAAATTTAATTTTGGTTTCCTGATTATCCTTAAAATTAGGTGGCGACCCTCTTTTCTTTCATATTTTCGGGAATTCGATTCGTGCTTAAATCAATTGAGCGTCGAATCGGATTTTTGAAAAGAGTCGGTCATTTTTCGTGATAACAACAGAAATGTGGAATAGTGAGAAAAAATGTGAGAGGGAGTTGTATTGTATTGTGTGAGAGAAACGTGAGGTTTGGACAATTTTATGTTATTTTTAAATTTTCTAAGTTAAAAATAAAATACAGTAATAAAAATATTCATTGACTAATTTGAATTGATAAAGATATTTTGAAAAAAATATAAATAGCTAGTTATCAATAAAAATAATTGACAAAATACTAAAAGTATTAGTTTACCCACAAATTAAGTAGATTAAAAATATACTTATATTATATGTTTTCTTTTCTTATTTTAAAAATTGAAATCAAATATATCTTAAATGCGACTCTATTTTTGTAGTTTTCAAAACTTTTACAATAAACTTGTTAAACTAAGGTAAAATAAAAATGCATAATTTAGAGACAAGATAAATACTAAAATGTATAAGATTAAGGTTTGATAAAAAATTAGATGTTCACACTGAGTATTTTAGAAATAGGACTTATAAATATACAAAGACTTATGCAATAAATTTTATTTGCATGTTATCCCTTGAGGAGAGGTATAAATAGTCCTAAGGAATAGATTCACTCAATAATTTAATGCATCAGGGGAGGCATAAATAGTCCTAGGATGATTTAAGTCTTCATGATATGAAGACTCTAGCTAGGATCAGGGGTCATCTTACCAAATAGGAGGAAAGAGTCATTTTACATCTTCTAGATAGTCCTAAGGAATAGATTCACTCAATAATTTAATGCATCAATTTGCCCTTTCTTTGCAATTTCTTCATTGCTTAAATAATGTATGTTTATATTTCATCTTTAGTTCACGTCTTGTTTTGTTTTCT